>JBBPJQ010001050.1:0-13694 GCA_038088795.1 Boletus rex-veris
TAGGAAAAAATGGTCCATTGCCACCCTCAGTGACGATTCTCTTTTCGCTGGTTATCGAACGTTGAACAAGGAAGTATTACTGGAGGTCGTACTTAGCAGGACGTAATTGCGAAATGGTAGTGGAAAGCGGGAGGAGGCTGCGTCGCACATTGTATGACGACCAGCTGCCACAAGTTATAAATGATGGCAGCTGCATAATTCGTGGTATCATTACGTAGCGTGTCCAGCAAGTGTCCAGGGTGAACAACTGGTTTCTAAGTGACCAGCGTGGTGAGGTCAACGAATCAGCTTACTGTCTGTGATTGGGAGAACAGAAACAAACGTTGAATTCAAGAGCCCACTGAACCTCAACATGTCGCTGTACTCCTTTACCCACGTTTCAAAGAGCGTACCGTGTCTTCCTAACACTCGGTATAGATCATCTGGTAGGGACCGCATAGGACTCGGATGGCAAATGACGCACGTCGTTCAAGAACTCGCCCAAATTTCCTAGAATCCAGCTGAATATCCTTTTCGGTCCCCGTAGGTAGCGTAGGGAAAATCTGTATGGACGATAACACACAAGTCGGAGGGCTTTCCAGAGTGAATAAACAATCGCCGAGGCAAACGCAGAAAACAACAGCTTTCTAACTGGGAACATGCTCGAACTTGTCGCTATCACTGTCGCAGAGGGTTCAATATATCTGCACTGGTCCAGTTGCCAACATTGTCCCAGCAATCACATTTATAGGCCACTCTGGAGGACTGCTAGACCGGCCCGTGTTCATTCATCCGAGGCGGAGTTTGTGGATAACTATGTACCGACCAAGTTGTCCCAACAAATCCCCTCTTGCCTGAGGTGTCATCCGGGTCACTATCAGATGACTCCGAAATAGGTTCATTACGAGCTCTGTTCGTAGATTCATTATTGCGGCGTACGGCTTCCATGATGTGGGAAGGTTGCATATCTGCGATGGTGAGAGCCACGAAGTCGTCAGCGTACATAGGATGGTGGAACTCAGCCTCGCCGTCCCTAATCCCACGGGCACCCATTACACCTTTGATGGCCTCCATATCTCCTTCATTTATGTCGAGCTCTTGAAGCGCCTCCTCTTGTAGCACTCGGAAGAACTTCTTTTGCTTCTCTAATGCATTAATGTTTGCCTGGGTCGATGAGATGCGATGGACTATGGACTTCTTGGCTGCCAACTTAGCAGAATACGCTGAGCGTACCAATCTGTCGGAGAATTGGGATAAACCTGCTTGGAACGTACGTCAGCCCTACCGGGGGGTCAATCCCACAGTCATGAGCGCGAGTGGAAGACAAAGTACATACTTCGACAACGTCCTCGAGTTTCATGTCAGAGTAAGAGGTATCCTCAGCTACCTTGAGAGCAAACCGGAGCTCCAAAGGGGTTGGAGCGATCCGACGATGATACGGCCAGTACCGTTGACGCATTCGAGTCTGCACCTTGATTGTGTGTTTGTGGAGATTATGTAAATTGGACAGTGCAAGCAATGCAAAAGCAATGTTGCATACTAAAAGGCAAACTGTGGAATCACTTTGAAAGACAGTCATGTTCAAGTTTGGGCATATTGAGAGAATAAACCACTACTGTACTCACATCTCTTCGTCCATGATTCCAATTGGCCTTCGGGATTGGTGGACGACAAAAGCACAAGTCTTTTCAAGTTCTGCCCAAGCTTCCCAGGGGAAGAAGCATGTAACTGGACGATATCAGGGAAACTTTACAGAGGCAGCCAAGATTGACAGGGGAAAAGTAACCAACAATGAGGTGGTTGCTGGGAATGAAGTTAACAGCGGAGTCCCATGGTCATCAACGGGGCCCGGGCTGCTAAGAGTGCTTTCTGAGAGACAACTAGTCAATTATGGCATACAAGTTGGTCGCTAGTATCTGACAAGATCGAGAATTAGTGTCGTACGAACAAGTCAATTGGTCGAGTCACTTCCACGATCACCTCCAAGTCGAGAGCGTCGTGTGATAGGAAAGATTGAAGTGAAGAACTCCCAGTGTCTAAAACAAACCAAAGGTAGTAATGGTCCGTGAGTAGGTATATACTTGAACGACTCGAAGACGCTGTACGAAACGCACAAAGACTCCATCCCTGGGCCTCAACGTTCAACGTCAACGCGACGACCCAAACACGTGACGCTCCGGCGAATGCAACTCCACCGCCTGCTCCGACACAATGTCCACGTCATCGTCCACGTCCATATCGATCCACGCATCCGCCTCCGTACCTTCCTCCAACCGACTCGCCACCCCCAACGTCAACGGCGTCAACGGTCGACGCAGTTCGTCCGGCGGTCTACCCTTGACTTTAACGTGCGATGGAGACAAGACAGACGAAACGCTAAACACGTCTCCCAACGAGTCCTCGCGCACATGCACATGCGCATGGTTATTCTCCCGATCCTTGTGCCCCGCGCCTCCGGGGCGTTTCCCACTACTGCCACGCCGCTCACGCAAGACCTTGATCTCGTGTAAATGGGATGTGCGTGCCCAGCGTTTGGCGGAGCGCACGTGCGGGTGGCTGGACGTGGAGGACGAGTGTGATCGGGAGATGAGTTCTGCCCTAGGCAATGTATGTGGTTCGATCGACATGAGCGAACGAGGTTTCGTGGGCGTTCGAAAGGCGGATGACGTATATACACGCTTGTGCGAGGATGTCGACGTCGATACCACAGGCAACTTGAAAGCCTTTGCGACGTGTTGGTGAATGTGAGCGTGTAGCTGGGGCTTTGGGTCTGGACTAGACCCTGGGAACGGCAAACGATTGTCTGTGGCCAGTCATTGGTGTCATTCCAGTAAAACACCTCAAATGACAAGACGATAATCACCAGTAGCCTTCTCAGCTCTCATCATCCCGCTTTGTTCAGTTGGGCTGCGACTTCGTCTCCCGAGCGGGTTCCAGCCATCTGTACTACCAAAGCTAAGATTGCGGACACCCCATTCACGTGTTGAGCGAGGCACAGCCGGAGGAGGGTGCTGGGCAGAAGGGGCACCACGTGTGAGACCGATAAACACGAGCACAGCGAGCAGTAGGCACAGCTGAGCTATGCCGAGCCGCTTCTCCAGTACGACCTACACCGCTTCAGCGAAATACAATCCACCAACAACGTAGCATTCACCTCGTCTGTGAGATGGTTGACACGAGAAAGTAGTTCGCCGTGTTCAAGCTCCAGTCGCAGCCGTTGTCTTTCCCACTCGTGAACCGTGCGCTGATACATTTGTGCCTGCATTCGACTCTGCATAAAATGCAACAATTCAGTTTGACGCACTGATGGATCGCCAAAGTCGGAACGCTTACGACGCTCTCTAGTCTTCCGAATTCCTCGTTGAGCTTTCTCAACACCTCCCGTACTCCGGCGGTCTGCTCCTCCACATACCGTGAGTATAACGTATGATTCGCTTCGAGGGTGGTCAAACGATTCATGATTGTTCGGTAAATGGACTCTCCACTCCAGTGTTGGGAAGACGCTACATGAGTTTGTTGAACCAGTGGAGGCATCGGAGGGTTGCTTGGTTGTGACGAAAGGGCAGTAGATGCGTGCATATCAGTATCATGTGAATGGAGATGAGTGTGCTCGGCTGCGGGTGGGGTGGGCGAAACGACAGACGCGGGCGAGGACACGGACAAGGGCGACGAAATTGCCTCTGTTACTGAATGTATCCCTGCGGATTGCGCCGCTAACGTCTGCTGTACCCCATCTCTACTGCTCGATATTGACGTTCCCTCACCAAGGGCAGGAGAAGATCTTCGAAACTGGGCATGTGTAGACGATGAGCTGGGGGAGGAAAACGCCTCACGAGTTGGCGTATCCGCTGCTTCAACCAGCGATGGCAATGAGGTGGCAGTTGAGCGGCTCTCGGCCGCTATAATCTGGGTCATGGAAACGTTCGTGTCGCTATTGGATACCACTTTGGGACTCGAGTCGTTGCTTGCCTCTGGGTAGTCTGCAATTGACGAATGTTGCGCAGCAGAATCCCGAAGTCGCGCATGACTCTCGGCCTGCCACACGTCCCATTTCCATTCTTCGAGATGAGTGAGTCCGTATACCCGAAGCAGCGAAATGGGGCAGTAATACTCGTGCCCATAGTGCGACTGAAAGTCGATCCGGATATATCGGTAGAAATCCCGCAACGACGTCGGTAGATGAAAAGACTGACTATGCCGTCAGACCAAAAACAACGCGCGAACTTGCAAGTCTCACCTGGACGCCTCTGACGTTCTTTGCACGATAAGTCCCGGCGGGGGTCCACCCCTCATCAGTACTAATGTACGTCTTTGCGACGCTCACGGAGAAATCCTTGAACACCCCACTGAAGAACTCGAAATTGGCCAATTGCACCGTATCGATCCTAATGTCGTCACAAAGCTCCACCACCACGAACTGTCCATCTGCGCTACACGGCGTGAGCATGTACTTGTCCTTTGTGGACAAAAGGATTGATGAAGCTGATTTGGTGGACTTGTGAGACATGTGTACTCGTGCAGAACAGTCCACGTTGGCATAGTTGAACCGGTCGACGATAGGTATACGGAAATGTGGTGGAAGGGTGTCGTCACTTGTAGGATATGGGAGGTCGGGATATAATGGGGCGTCTACCGGTGGGGTGTCGGTATTCTGGACGTTGGTTTCGCTTGGAAGATCGCCGTCGGATGTCTTCAACCTGGGTTTCGCGACGGGGACGGTTTGCGAGCTAGCATGGAAGTATTTCGACTTCCAATCTTCAAATGAGAGAAGAACGTCTTCGGGTCCTTCTGGAGGGTCAATGGTTGGTAGCGGTTTCAGGCAGCATAATGGTGGTTCTGGCTGCTGAGCTCGGTGCACGACGACGATAGCGCGGAATGGGTCGTTGGATGAGGTTGGTGACGAGGAAGCTGTCGCGACCAGGACTGGCAGGCTGATCAAGGACAATGCCAGCAACGTCCTTGGCAACAAAGAAAAATTCATCTTCAATCCCTACGCTGTGGAGGTCAGCTCAAGTGCAAGTCGTAACATCACTTCAGACACGTCGGAGAAAGCAGTGACATGAGTAAATACTTGATTGGGCATGGACAAGGTTTGGAATCTAGTAATTAACTTCCGCGCGATTCAAGTTTAGCTGATTCTGATCACACTCAAGTCCGTGCATGTCTTTCATCTATTGGTTGTCGACAACTGAACAGTGACCTAGGGCACAGTCGGGTGATTGATCGGACAAAATGGCTGGAGACGGTTGAGGACACCTTCAAACATTCGGAAGGGGTAATCCTTGCTTGACAACAAACACCGCACACAGAAGTTGAAACCATCATGTACGTAGCCTACCCAAGCCAGGTTCTTGGACATGCTGGACATTCGTTCACCGCCAGCAACACTCTTTGGGTAGCAAGTGCTATTGTCACGAGGCAAAAGGAACAGAAGGTGTAGGTAGACAAGATAGTGTCCTAGTCGTGTTGCGCCTATCTACGTCATGGTGGCAGCACAGCCACTTCAGCACTAAAGAAAATGTCAGTTACCGCCACCACTCGGATTGACACGACTCACTCCAATAGCTTCACCAGCCCTCGTGTGCATGATGAGGGCTACAATGAGACCTAAAACATTCTATTAATATGACAGATCCCGAATGACCAACGAATTCATACCGTAAAGCCCCAATACTTCGGCGAAGATAAGAATCAGAACCTACGTGACACGTCAGCACACAGCGAAAAGTGACGTGTACGGAAAACCCACCATTCCGACGAATAGTCGTGGTTGCTGTGCAGTACCTCTCACACCTGCATCACCGACAATTCCGATGGCAAAACCAGCTGCGAGACCAGAGAGGCCGACGGAAAGACCAGCACCGAGGTCAATGAAGCTGGATGCAAGCGACATGGTGGAGCTAACTAAAACCCGTATCTCAGCTAACCTGACGGAATAGAGAGGAACAGCCAAACACACGTGAGCTTGAGATAAGGACTGAAACAACCAAACCATAAATCTAGATGACTCGTTATGATTGCGCAAAGTTAGATGAAAAGAGGACTAACCGCAATGATACCGGCCATGATAACTGGGATGACACATCTCATGACGAGGTCAGGTCGGAGGACACCCATGGCAGAGATACCGACACCAGACTTGGCGGTACCATAACTAGAGGTTTGTGAGATGAAGGTGAAAATTTTGCATCAACCGCATACGCACCTGGCCCCAATGCCTACAGAGAAGTGAAGAAAGAATGGATATCAAGTCAATTTCTTGTCATTGAAATTTCGGGTCCCTTACAAGTGAACACGATCGCAGAAGTGCAGCCCTAAGGCTCGTTTCAACATCGGCTCCAACAAAGATTTGGAAGTACTCACCATGGCGCCAAAGAAGGGAGCATATACAGGACAAAGGTCAGACATTTCTGTAGCGCTGCGAGAAACGAAGACGGAAGTATTGCTAAAACGAAGTCGCTGGTAGTGCAAAGTCAACAATTGCTACGGAGAGGATCTCTCTCGGGTGTCGCCGAGCGGAGAGTGAATTGCATTGTTTGGCAACAGCACCAGAAACAAACAAACACCTTCCCGAAATGGGTTAGCCAGTCTTCTCTCATGTCTGCCTGTCTCCGCTTTACTCGGAGGGTGAGTTCAACATTTCCACGTGTTCTTTGAATACAATCACTGAGTATCCTCTACTTGCAGGTTTGGAAGTCCTTTATTGACAATAAAGGTAAGTCTGATTCTTTGTGGAGGATACATATTCCTAAACGAACTATCAAGGTCACGACACACAATGCTTTCCGAACGTCTGTATACTTTGCTCCCACAACTACCCACACTAATTAACAACAGCTCGTCATAACCCGGGCCACTCCCGGGCGCGTCGATACGAAGCTCAGGATAGAGCCATATAATCGTGTGTATTCCTGTCGTCTAGCGCTCTCGTACACCACTCAACGTCATACCTAGTCAACAGAGTTGGGGTGTGTTCATCCCGCTCGCAATGCCTTTTTCCGCGCTGATGCATACGCTAGACCGTTCATGGTGGACTGATCATGTCGCTCACGGATACCCTCGGCTCCTTGGCCGTCGCCTCCAAGGGCCAATATATGACAGGCGTCTCAACGGATGTCAGCACTTCATTCGTCCGACCCGCCGGTAGAGTCGGCGACGTTCTAAACGCAACAGCGACGATAACTGCTTTGGGTACGAACCGTGTGACCAAGTGACCAGGACAACTCACAATCAATGTTACCAGGGAAAAACTTGGCTTATACCCGTGTAGACTTTATAAACGAGAGTGGCGATTTGGTTGCATATGGAAGTGAGTATTTGTGCTTATCGCAGGGTATATCCTGACAGTTGCCTCAGCCCACACAAAGTACGTGGGTAAATCGTCGTCGGATCCGGTAGGGCGTTGCTTTGCAATATCCGCTGTCCGATTTTATTGACATTCTATCAGAACAACGTGAAATTTTCTGAAGATGGTGAGAAAGTCATAGAGGGTGCGGATATTGAATAGATGAACACCTTGCCGTACACGCACCTGAAGTACGTGCGCACCAAAATGGCTTCAATCGCAGATCCACTGTGAACTTGGACGTAAAAGGCGTGGAATTCGAAGCAATCACCGACATGAATATAATTCACCAATATCGTCATTATTTTGCCTGTTCGCTTCCCCTTTGAGAGCCCTTGGATTCGACGCATGAACCGATTTGCAGGACCCAGACCGCCGATCCAACAACTGTTGAACGTCTCGAGGGTCTGACAGAGATCGCAAAGCCCGGTACATGTGTATATGTGGAAAGGTGTGTACAAGTTCTTCCCCCTTTGGCACTAAGATAGTATTGTGTTTGTCCATCGACATCGACATCTACTGGACTGAATGGTAATACTTATGATACACAGTATAGAGCAACTTGCGAAAAGAGACGTCCTTTCAAGTTTCGTCCACCTGCCATTGTGTTTGTCCATCGACATCAACATCTACTGGACTGAATGGTAATACTTATGATACACAGTATAGAGCAACTTGCGAAAAGAGACGTCCTTTCAAGTTTCGTCCACCTGCCATTACCATGTATCGCATCCACTGATGCGCATCCCAAAGGCTATCAGACATTCTGAGTCGTCTATCAAACTGGGTCGTCGGTTCACCTGTTAGGTGGAACGAGGTGTCCTCTGCGAGGCCAGTACGTGATGTCATTTTCGACAACACCCAGCGTCGTCGCCGGCCATTTTTGTGAAACATGTTGCTCGTGCCAGTGCTCGCACCATTCCTGACACAGACAAGGATCTACGAGCCACTTAAAAACGACCATCAAATGGTGTAGTACAAGGTCGGTAACATGCGCATCATCGCCCAAGACACGCCAGCCATCCACTCCCTTCCCAACCCCTGACAAACTCTTCTTCCGAGAACCTCTCCACAGCCCACTGCCTAGCTCGCTCTCTATACCCACGCTCCGTGGTAGCGTCCATGGTCAGAATCTATAACCGACGAGGCAGTATCAGGATCCACACTCATCATGTACGCCACGAGGCACCAAGTGGTACGATGGACACGAATGAAAAAACCATACCTCGTGAATAGCCGTCGCGAATTCGCCCGGTGTCCGTGCATGGAAACCAGTAGGCTGTGACTTGTAGGGCACGACGATGTCGCTCAGCGGTCCTCCAGAAGCATGGGTAAGGGGAATGAGACCTGCTGCCTAATGACCAATAAAAACACGTGGTGAACACGCGGCTTTCTTGTCGGGCTGTGCGAATTTTTGCACTGCTTACCATGAATTCGACGACGTTGATCCCAAAGTGCTCGTCGACCATCGTGCTAAGGCCAATGCTTGAACGAGAAAGCCAGCGCAGCATGTCAGGGTAGGGAGCATTTACGACGAACGTAACTTGGCCCTGAGTGCAGGTGAGTGAAGCACGACAGTTTTACCCACACATAATTAAATATACCTGGATGTCCAGTTCTTTTGCCAATGCACGCAAAGTCTCGACCCTATCTAAATCATCCTGATGCCGCGCGCCGCCGAGCAAAACTAGTCGAACAGGGTCCTTGCTTGCTCTGTCCTGCGCTTTGTACTCGGGGTGGTCCATCAAAAGCTGTGCAAACGCATGCAGCTGTGCCGAGAGATTCTTCTCTGGCCTGGCGTCATGTCAACGCTCGGGTACGCACGCCCGTTCAACAATCAACGCACCGAAATTGCGCCACACTGAGAATGATTCGCTCTCTGTCCTGTAGCGAAAATTTGGCCATCTCTCGCGTATCGCAGGGAGGGTATACGGTCATAGGTTTGACCTTGTCTGCCTTATTACCACGCGCTGAACCTGGTCCATCTATGACCAGCCGGAAGGCTGACCCGGAAAGAAAGAGCTTCACGAATAGGAGGGGAGGCACTCGATGTGCCCACTGGATCACTGGGCCGAAGTGTTCATGTGAAATAATAGATGCAATGTGGCTGCGTGTCCATGACGAGTTGACCATCAGGAACTGAGCATGCGAGAGAGATATGGCATAGTAGTACATGGTAAGACGATAATAACTGTCCCAATCGTTGAGATTGGTGCGACACCGTGGATGGAATACTCACAGGCGTTTTGCTCGCATTTTCCATGATTCACCCTGGACACGAGCAAGCATGTCGGTAGATATGGTTGGGTAATGAACGTATGCTCCGATGGGAATGGAAGCCCTCGTCAGCCAAGCTACAGCTGGAAAGGTAAAGGCGTAACCCATTGTATCTGAAAACGATGTAATGTGGCGTAAGCTGGGATTGGATAAAATTGGACCTACCAATATAAAGGTCTGGGATAAACCGTGACATTGCTTCCCATACGAGGTACATAGAACCAAGGCTCTGACCCAGGATAGTAAATCTAGGCCAACGTGAACCCTCGACTAGAGCTCTCGACTCTAGGAATACGAAATGAAGTGTGGATGGTTCAAGATTGATCGCAAAGCGGCCCTAGTACCATAATTGGGTTTGAAGATCGGGGTAGAAGCGAGAATGCATCCTACCTTTACTTTGTCAATAATTTGTTGTTTCGAAGCATCGACGTCGCCAGAGTAAACGACACAAATTATGTCTTTGTGTTGGCGCTGTATATGGGCAACAGCGGTCCATAGGACCCGCTCGCCTCCACCACCTGCATTACTTGGAAAGTTTTTTTGAGCCATCCGCGGATCCACGGCAGTACAGGAAGTCTTCAAAAGATCCCACTCACCAGTATGGATGGAAAAACCCGACGAACTTGAAGTTCGTTGTTTTAGTTTCACTGACAGCTGCTAACTCCTTGAGGATAGTTGCACGAGCACGACATGACCTTGACCATAATCCCTCGGTGTACGCTGTGTATGAGAGTATGAACGTGATCAGGCAAAAGCCAATACACAGCAGGAGCAAGGTGGCGTCCATTCCTGTCCAAGCAATGGACTCTGGACACTGGACAGGTATCGTAGTACTATGTCCCGGACTTAGCATTACGTAAGCGAGTTCCCTTTTCAAGTCAAGAAGGCATTTTGGCGGGTCCTGCTTGAGTTGCAAAAGCGTTTACACGCGGCTGCGCTGACAGCATCGCTTCCATTCACCCATATGATCCAGGGACATCCAACCAATCGTTGTGCGTGGTTTTGGCGTGCATAAACGGAGCACCGTTCAATCAGCACTCGCTAAAAGTCGTACAACTCGTGGTGTCTTCCGAGTCTCCGACATGCCCGACAGTTGTTCATGGATTGGCTTTGCGCAGAGTCGTTGCCAAACCTTCACTTGGCAGGTAGGTGTGTGCGGCGCTAAGCACTCTGAATCTCTGAAAGGCGAGTTACTTGCTCAGGAAGATTGCAAACCAAGGTGCTATTGTCTTCTTGGATCGACAGTTGCTCGTTGGTTATCTCACGGGATCCCATTGACTGACTCACTGATCCTTTGAGCTCCAGCGCTCACGCTTTTGCACCCAACTTCCGTTCGCTTTTCCCTATTTCGTTGACTACAAATGGTGTGATGATGGTGTTGTGCAAATTACATATGTAAGTCCCTCGTACCTTGAGGTCTCCTCGTGGCAGCCCCATGTCACTGCCACCATCAGCAGTCCTAGAAATTCTCTTCGATTTGGCCTCGGAAAGGATCGGGTGTCAGTCGGAATGTGGAGGTAAGGTTTCCATTGGTCCATTAACCACGGGGCAATGCCAAACCACGCTTGCCCATCCGTACACTGATTAGGCCCAGTGCCACTTGCTCCAAATATTTAACTTCACACATCCATACTTGGCTTGTCATCATGACTCCTGCTCCCATCCGCCTGCACAACTTCGAACCTGGCAGACTGTCTACATCAACCCTTTCTCGTGAAGCTAAAGCAATGCACATCAAATCCGCATTATACTCTAGATCTAGCAATGAGGACCACAATAGCAACGGGAGTGGAGGCCTAGGAGAGAACACCATAATCTTCATCACCCTTGGTGTAGGTTGGTCGTGTTCATTCATCATCGCTACCTTGTTCGACGATGCGTAATGCGCGTCGCCGCACGTCACGGTCTTCGTGACTGGAGCTGCATTGCACACCATCATCATGTACGCTCCCGAGATGAGCGGGAGGAAACCACGTTTCATTGTGAATCTATTGCTGGCTCTATATGAGCAGTCCTGCAGCGCTCTTTCAATCAGAGCTTCGTATTCTACCACCCAAGTTATCTGGCTAACGCTTCTCGCTCTCCCCAGTCTCTTTACTCGTGATTCTGATCGGTTTCTACCTCGTGAGTCGCCCACGTGCCGCATCCAACGCTGGCCCGAATCTCCCTTGTTCGCACCTGCAACATTCGTCTATCACCCATTCCCCTTGTTCTAGATGCGTACGCGGCACGAGTGAACCTTGGAAGGTTTGGAACATATGGCGCCATACCAGGCGCACCGAGCCCGCCACCATTACCGATTCGCCCACTTCACAGCTCTCCCCTATCCCAGCTGCGGTCACCAGGCCACCCCGAATCAGACTGGGTGCCAAAACCTATCCTCCTATCGTACCGCGGCCATCACAATCCCGCCGCATTACCTCTCTCTCAGTCGCCACCTCTTTTTCACACTCACACATCACCGAAGAAGCGCTGTCCGAGTTTTGTGCTTCCGCGTATGAACTCGATGGCGATCTGGAGACGGAGATGCTTCATAGTGCCACGGATGACATCTGGGTGGGCCATCCTCTAGCTGTGGAGGGCCGGTATGGAAATGTCTTGGGACTTGAAGAAGCTGTGGAAGCGCGGGGCAATGCCGCTACCCTCATGGAGGGCTGTGTTGAAGGTGATGTTTCCACGAGGCTTACTCCCCAGGGCAGTGATTACGAGACCTTGAGCGCTTCTCAAGGCGTGGCGTCTGGTGGCAGCGGTGCAGAAGAGGGTGTTGGCGAGATCGACAAGGTAGCTGTGGGACAGACATCCCAACCATAGTGCTAGTACGTTACGGGCATGTATGAGTAGCTCTGCTAGTTCTATCTAATTAGATACTTATCTCGTCGTGATCAGTTACATCTAAAATAATACGAACATTTCTCATATTTACACAAGGTGCGAGAATGCATGTCATGTCCGAGTCATCCGGTTGATACTCGGGCCACGGAACGGCGGGGACCTGAATCACGATCCAATGTCTAGGACACGTGTGTACATCATCTTCCATGTACTTTGTACGATGGCATGGTGTCCTGCCGCATGGAACGGTCGTTATCCTTGAAGTCTCTATGGCAAACCAGTTGCTTAAGCGTTCGCATGCCAGTGTGAGTGAACATTGGTCAAGGCTTGATGGCAGGCATATGTGCTCTCTCGACAGTACATAACTCGTAAGTGCCCGGGAACTCGAAAATTCATTCAAGCTACTCGTACAGCGATTCCCAATCCAAGAAAACTCCTTCAGGTTGATAGTAAACAACTTCCACTGTGCACGGATACTGTAGGGACACAGGAGGACTTTGATTGATACGATCCAGAGCTTAGACGGCGGTCGAGGACCACACTAGGAAGTTTGACTTTGTACACGTATGGCTGCGCGAGGTACTACTATCTACAGGAACAGAGCGTAACGTCGGTGAGGCCATCTGATGAAGCGTCTTGACACGCTCAATTTGAAGCGATTACGGAAAGGGCGTAAGGTAAGTTGATCCAATGCAGTCGTCTTCCTGAGATGGATGGTTATACTGATTGCCATGTATGGCGCAGTCATCAGCACGCTCTGCCGCTTCTATGCTGGATATCCTGGATGACGAAGCTCCCAGTCGCGACCACGTAGAGCAATATGGTTAAGGCAAGTTTTTTTTTCGTCCTTCCGAGACCCATTGCTCTGTCGTAGGCTCACACAACCGTTGGAGTGGGGCGGCCCGTAGGGCCACGTCACGAGAGGCAGGAGAGAGCAAGGGTTGGAAGTGGCAGGCCGGGAGATGCCAGAGTAGCACGACGCGGAGTTGAGGCTTGTCCCGTCCCACTGTGTTGCTGGGCAAGTTAGCCAGGGCATTGGCCTATGTTCCCTCTCTCTCGGAGTCTCTCTCCCTAGCTGGTCCACCGTGTCCTAAGCAGATCAATGTCGAAATTGGGGGGTGATTCTACATGTTGGATATCCGAACATTCTTTCGACTACTTGTACAATAGTTCCGAATCCAAGATATATCCTTTGGGGTAATCGAAAACAATTCCCGACAGCTAAGAAGACAGAGACAAGGGAGGGCTGAGAGTGATACAA
>JBBPJQ010001051.1:0-13690 GCA_038088795.1 Boletus rex-veris
TTGCTAGGTCGCTTGCACAGAGAAAAAGACAAGTGGAAAGGAAGTAGAGTTGCCTGTAGGGGAAACTCCAAGAGAACAAGACTAGTGTTCTCTGGCGCTGAATTGGGGTTTATATAGTAAGTACAGGTGCGCACAGACCGTGCTGTACTACTGCTATATATAGTAAATACACTGGACACTGGGTCATGTGATATACCTGTGTATATAGCCCGGCATGCGTGATGCGCATGTATGTGGCAGCATGAGGCTGCGGTGCGGATCTAATGTGAATAGAAAGTATAGTTGTGGGAGATTAGATACGCATGTGTGATAGAAGCGATAGAGCGGAGATGAAAGAGATGCATGTGAATGCGTGAAAGGAATAGATAGGGGTTTGGAATGAAAGAAAGTTGATAAGTCCGTATACGCTTGAGTAGCGGTCATAACAGCTTCAGGGTATTTGGAAGTGATTCATTGGAGGATGAGTTTGCAGATCCAGCAAATATGAAGTCCTCTATTGATGCTGTAAATGCACCAGGGACTTCCAGATCATCTTCCAGTGGTTCTGGTGGTTCCAGAGTCTGGGCTGGATTGTGTGGCTGTGCTTCCTCCTTGCAATTTGCTTGCCACTTAGCTTTCTCCTGTATAGTACAATCATACTCTTTGTTTTTGTTGGCTGCTTGCCGTTGTTGGTTGCTTTGTCATATGGCTGGTGAAATAGGGGGTGCAGCCGGAACTGCAACCAGAACTGCAACCAGAACAGCAGCTGGAATAGCAGCTGGAACTGCAATTGGAACTGCAGCCAGAACAGCAGCCAGAACAGCAGCTGGAATAGCAATCAGAATAGCAGCCAGAGGTAGTGTAGGAGCAGGAACTTCATATAAGTGGAGTTGATCCAGGCGTTCAGCAAGTGCTTCAATGCCAGGGCTGGCAGGGCATTTTGGGATGTCATCTGGGACTGCAGGAATGTCTCCCACTGGTCCAGGGTTGAGTTGATGGTCATCATCATCATGGTCCTGCTCTGGAATTAAGCCCTCCCACTGTCTCTCAACAGCAGGAGTGTTCCATGGGGCAGATTCGGCACCAGAGATGGCTCCAGACTCATCAAAAGTGACATGACAACTGGAAATGATTGTTCGACGCTTAATGTCAAGGAGTTTGTAGGCTTGTTGTCCATGGGTGTACCCAATCATGATGCATTTCTTCCCATGTGGTCGGAATATACCCCCCCCACTGCTCCTTGGGTGTGTAGGCATAGGCTGGACATTCAAAGGGGCGGAAGAGAGTTGGATCGACATGGCGATTGAAGAAGATTTGATAGGGTACCTTTCCATCAAGTCCAGAGGTTGGACTGTGTGCAGAGACATAGGCAGCAGTGGACATGGCATCAGCCCAGAATGATTTCAGAAGTTTAGATTCTTCCAACATGGTGTTGGCCAGTGTGGCCAGTGTCTGGTTCATTTGCTCAGCTAGACCATTTTGCTCTGGAGTGTATGGAGCAGAGATTTCAAGAATTGTGCCATCAGTCTGCAGCTGATTTCAGAAAGCCTTGTTGGTGTACTCCATTCCACCATCACTCCAGACAAATTTGATGTAGGATTGAGAGAAGTCCTCTTGTCTGATTTTAGCCCAGAGGAGAGTTTGAACATCCGATTTTCATTGGTTGTAGATCTGGAGAGCCTCACTTTTGTATTTCATGAAGTGATCCAAGGGAAACAGCTGAAGTCATCAATGATGACCAGCCAAAAACAGTAGCCCTCACGTGAACATGGAGTTATAGGACCTCCAACATCAGTATGTATTAGCTCCAGTGGACAGGTGGTCCGACATTCCTCTTGGGCTCAGAATGGAAGCTTCTTCATTTTTCCAAGTGTACATGCCTCGCAGAATGTGGGTGTTCCGGTCACAGTATCAATTTCCTGGAGTTGTCCAGATCTGACCATACTCTGGATCCGGTCAATGGAAATATGGCCCATTCAACGATGGAGAAGGTTGACATCAACTGCTGCATGAGCAGTTTCCTTTTGCTCACTTGGGGTGACCTTTGCATGATACAGGCCACCCTTATGTTTGGCAATTAGAATGGTGTTCCAGTCCTTCCGGATGTAGCATGCATTGGAGTTCACCAGAAAGTTCACAGAAAGATTTGTGGAGGCAAGTCGGTTCACAGAGATGAGTGAAAGGTGAAATTCTGGAATTAGGAGGACATTGGATAGAATCACTTCATAGATCTTTCCAGAGACCTGTGATATGAGTGGTACCGTTCCAATTCCTATGACATGTGCTTCCAAGTTGTTTCCAAGAGTTACTGGACGTGGAGGGCTGAGTGGATGGTATGTCCGGAACCAGGACTGATGAGGAACCATGTGGAATAATGTGCCAGAATCAATGATCAGTGTGTTTCTCCCACTGTCATTTGCTCAGACGACAAGTAGGCCTGAATGCATTGGATTAGGGACTTTGATACATTGGCACTAACTATGTGTGCTGAATCTGGAACATCCAGAGTTCCTTCTGCTGTGTTTGCCTTCTCTTTCTCTTTCCATGGCTTCCTGAATCCTCCTCCACTCCTCAATTCTGTAACCCACTTGATGTAGGTCTTGCAATCAGCAGAGTTGTATGTGGGGGACAGGTGATGTTCACATCAAGTGGAAGCATTTGAAGGTCAAGCAGAGGACTTTCGTGCTCCAGAGGCCTTCATTGCTGACTCAGAATGTCCAAAGGAGCATAGACGGGCATCCTGTTACGACTGCTACTCAAGCTTAACAGACTTATCAATTTTCTTTCATTCTCAAACCTCTATCTATTCCTTTCATGCTTTCACTTGCACTTCTTTCATATCCACTTCAATGCTTCTATTCACACATGCATATCTAATCTTTCACATCTATGCTTCTCATTCACATTAGATCCACACCACAGCCTCATGCTGCCACATACATGCACACCACACACGTCGGGCTATGTACATAGGTATATCACGTGACCAAGTGTCCAGCGTATTTACTATATATAGCAGTAGCACAGCATGGTCCATGCACACTTGTACTTACTATATAAATCCCAATGCAGCACCAGAGAACACTAGTCTTGTTCTCTTGGAGTTTCCCCTACAGGCAACTCATCTTCTTTCATCTTGTCTTTTTCTCTGTGCAAGCAACCTAGCACAAAGGCTTCACTTAAGTGTAAGTCCTTTAGGGTTGTTTCACATCCTCTGCAATGATTTGAGTTTCTACTGCATCAAAGGTCAGTTTGCTGTCCTCTGTGGTGTTGATAAGGGAGGACTTGAATAGTTCCCATTCTGGAGATTTCAGAAGGGAATTGAGGAGGATGAATGCCATGACTTTGGAGTCTATGGCAAACTTCATGCCAGCAAGGTGGGATTTTGAGGTTCGGAGTGATGTAATATGTTCTGAAAGGTTGGAGTTGCCATCCCAGATCACATTGAAAAGTTGCTGGAATATATAGAAGGCAGAGGAGACACTTGAAGCATCCAGGAGTGATATGAGCTTGTCCCAGAGTTCCTTTGCAGAGGTGCAGGCCTCTGTTTTGAGTAGAAGGGCATCAGAAATGTGTTCCTGTATAATGCCATGGGCTTGTTCATCATGTGCCAACCAGTCACAGATGTCTGAAGCTGTTACTCCAGTTGTTCCGAGGGTGGGCTTTGCATCTGTTCTGGAGACAACTCTGTAAGCTTTGCCACTCCGGAGTTTTCAAATGACCTTTACCTTCCACAGGGGAAAGGTTTTGGGTTCAGTTAGAATTTCGTCACTTTGGATAGTATCTGATGTCATGCTGAGTGACAGGACAGGGTAGAAGAGAGTTTATTTTCTGACAGGTGTCAGATAGTCAATAGCCAAAAGTGGCTGGTAGCTGGAGGTGGCTGGTAGCTGAGGATCGTTCGAGTTGAACTGTGAGAAGTGCGCTGAGGGATGCACAAGTGTTGAGTTGTTTTGAGTTTGTCTGATTAGTTTGTACCAACAGGGCTCATAACCTAATAAAGGTTGTAGTACTTCCAGTGCTTCCACACTTCCGGAAGTGGTTCCGAGGTTCTGAGAGAGTAGGAATATTCCGGAAGTGGTTCCAGAGGTTCTAAGCTCACAAGGTACAGGAAAGTTCTGAAAGGGGTTCCGGAATAGGGGTTCCAAGACTGGAACATGGAACAGTCAGAACTGTTGTCATTTGTCATACCCCATTGGCAATGACACAACAACAACGAGGATGCAGTGGTGCCACCACTACCCCAACGATGTTGACGACCGTGACTCAGTGGCACGGCCACCCAATGACAACGACAACGACTCGGTGATATAGCCACCCCCACCCCAACGGCGACCTCAACCTCGACACAGTGGCACAGCTACCACCACCCTGATGATAACAATGACTTGGTGGCACAGCCACCTCCACCCCAATGGCAATAATGTGACAATGACGTCGATGCGGTGGTGCCACCACCACTCCAACAATGACAATGACAACTCAGTGGCATGGCCACCCCCCAACTGCGACAATGCAAGTTGCATGATGATAGTCAATGTGGTGGCATGGCCACCCCCACAACAGTGATAATGCAACAATGATGATGACTCAGTGGCACAGCCACCCCCCAACCGCAACCATGTGAGTCGCATGATGACAGTTGATGTGGTGGCACAGCCACCCCTACCCCAAGGGCAATAACACAGCAGTGCCACCACCATATTGGCAAAGATGCAACAACAATGACAATATGGTTAGTGTTTCAAAGTCCAGTCCAGGACTGGTGAAAAGACTGGCAACTGGACTGGACTGGACTGGTCATGCAACAGTCTGGACTGCAGTTGCAGTTGCCTGGCTTATGGAAATTCAAAAGACCAGTCCAAAACCGGTTGCAACCGGTTGCAACCGGTGTACAGCCACATTTCCTAATTAGTACTATCACCCCTAATTTATTCAGAATTTCTAGCAATTTATTTCAATTTTATTCACTCATATAGATTTGATGACATTTATATGGGTCTAATAATGACATGTCAGTTTGAAATAGGTGTATCCCTTGATGGTGTGGACCGATTTGGGTGAATATTAGGTCCACAGAACCCCCTGAGTCTGTACTACAATCCGTGTGACTACTGCGAAGTGTGATTCCCACAGGATAGGGGTCAGACGACCGGTTCTTCAAAAGACCAGTTGCAATCAGTTGCAACTGATTATAGGACTCATTTGGACCGGTTTTTTTCAGTCCAGTTGCAGGTTGCAGGTCCCTGGGACCTTCCCAGGACCGGTTTCGGACTGGTTGCCTAATTAGGAAGGTCAAAAACCAGACTGGACCAGACTTTTAAACACTACACATGACATTGTAATGATAATGACCAGCAATCGCAATCGCAATGCCAGTCATTATCTGAATCCGATGACCAAGACTCCCTTGTCGACACATATTTGAACTTAAACAGACTGTAATGAGGGCATCAAATTAACGGGCTATTATCTACATTGACATGAAATGTAATAGCAAAAGATTGAAAAACATAGGAATCTAATGGGCACTCTTTTTACTTTGTGTAGTTCGCCCAGTGGGCCCAGGTGCTACTGGCATAACAGTAATTTCCCCCAGCTCACTTGCAGTCCCTACTGAATATGCTGCGACAGCTCCAACTTTTGACCTACTTGAACCAGAGGCAGTAGCCTGGCCTGGACCCTTCGCATGACGACTTGACTTGGGAGCAGATTGAGGTCATTCAGGATCTGGGTTGATGGAAAGTCGGGCGACTTCAAGCTACAGATCAGCATTGATGGCATTCAACAGAGTTATCACGCTGTTAGTCACCTGGCCATTGAAAGCGGTATCAGATATGGGATGGACACCAACAGGGATCTGGACCTGAGGTGTGATGCTGATGGATGGGGTAATGGCTCTGGGTAGCGCATTGACATGATTCAGAGGCCTGGGTCTTGGCCTTTCTGTGATAATCACCAGTAAAGGCACAGTGGGTTCAGCAGCTGAATCTGAATCTGAATACAAGGATTCAGAAGCACCACATTCTGGGAATAAGGGTTGAGGAGCGGGTCTGGGTTTACGGACAACTACAGTGGCAGCCTGAGCATCCGCTGCCACCGAGAGAGGCCTTGGGTTGGAAACCAGGGGTTCAGAAGGCGGGTGTGATGGGAACACAGGTGGCTCAAAGTCATTTCCAATCTCAGACAACAATTCATCTTCCCATGAGCGGACATGGGAGGCAACACTGGTGGCATTGTCTGCAGACTGGGTGGCAGAAGACTTTGTACCAAATACACCAATGTTGAAGAACTCGATGACGTCAAGTGCCCATTTTCGTCTTTTGGGGTGCAGGAGCAGTTTCAGGTAGAATCTGAAGTCCTTCTGATAAGGGATACCAGTCACTTCGCCCTTTACCGAAAACTCATGGTCATACGACAACAAGTACCAAACCTATTGATACAGAAGTGTTAATACAATGAGTTTTTGAGATGAGAGCAAGACTTACAATTGTAGCTGTGCCAGCAATCAAGCCCTCTGTGACATTCTGTGCTCCCATGCGCTCTTCCCATCCCTTTGGTCCACCATGTCAGAAAAATCCTGGCATCATCAAACTCCATTGTATATAATTGTAATGGGCAATTTTCGGCTGGTGCATGCTAATGCATTGCCATGGGGGGAGTTCTAAATTACAATGTATTTGCAATACTGGGGGTCATCAATATTATGTGGGGGAGTCCATTACCATACTCAACAATGTCATCATATGTAGCTAATGCGAAATGCATGATAATCACATGTAAATCACATTATTATGTACCAGTACCAATCTATGCCCATTGACATGCTTCTGGCTCATTGTCATCCTTTGCAATTCCGGGTCCATTCCTGCTCCATCGTTCATTTGTCATTGTAATTATAAACTAAAATTATCATACTGTCCACAGGATGCTAATGCAGTGGTTTGAATCCGAACTGATGGTTCAAATTAGTAGTATTCACATAATATTGACCCAACACACACCTGGACCCTAAACCACAGCTCTGTATCGTTGGCGTCAAGACATAGTTGGTTTGGATAGTGGGAGAGCAAGTCCAGACCCATCGATGAACAATTTTTAAGTGGGCCCGGGTGACTGGACAGTTTTGAGCAGGAACGACTGCATGTGGGTGAGCAATGAGTGTGGGCGAGCAACGAGCGGGAATGACTGCATGTGGGTGAGCAATGAGTGTGGGCAAGTGATGAGTGGGTCCGGTCAATGATCTTGTCAGTGACGAGTCCCAGGCAATTCGACGAAGAGGTTTTCACTGTAAAATTATTATGAGAAGACAGCAATATTAAAATGGGATTCAGACGTACTATAGACCACAACTCGGAGAGTAGTGACTTGGAGGGAAGGGCGAGGCAAGACAGGTGTGGGCAACGTAGAATGAACGATGTCAATGGAGGACAGAAGAATGGATGAAGAACGAGTGAGGCAGTCATGATGACTGATGTCGACAATGACAATAATTGTCAATGGACCGCAGCAGAAGGTAGTGGTTTGAGGTCCAGGTAAAGAGGAGAAAATCAGCAAAGGCTCCAAATATATAATGACATTAAAATAATAAAATAATAAATATGTTGGCATTACCCAATTTGGTAGTATGCGATTACAATGCACTCATGAGTTACGACAATGATTCAACAATATGATTCGATTTGAATGTGTATTATGGAATAACAGGACAACATAGTATGTACTCTACTCAATAGGGAAATCAAGGTCACTTTGCTTTTGACCAAGTTGCCCTACCTGGAACCCCAGTCACCTCCTCTGCATTTGCCTATGTATGGTCTGGTTTTTTGCCCTTCTTAGACCGAGGGGCCTTGGAAGGGACATTAACCAAGGCCGGGATCACAACAGGCCCAGGGGTGACGACAGTGGGGGTTGTATTGATATTCAGGATAGCCAAGACCGATCCCGATGGCTGGGAGTTCTGGCCATTGGCAAGTGAGAGATTCGCAAAGGGGATATGTACATCTGAAGTATCTGACATGATTATCATTCTTGAAAGAAATATCAAAATGAACAACTTACTTTAAGCCTGGACAGGGCCCAGGTTTGGAATTGTAGTGTGTACTTGTGCCCGATTCCCAAAGCCCAAGATAGAAGGCATGTCTGCGGGGGCTTGAGCAGCGACAACGACTGAGAGTGAATTCATAGTGATTGTAGGTTGGTTGGGGAAGTTAAGGTTGACAGTGGGCTGAATGGGATGGTTGAAGGACAAGGGAACCAGATTCAGAGCGGAAGAAGAGGATTTGGGAGCAGAAATGTTTGCGTTGGCACCATTGTCTACTCCAATACCTCCCAATTGGTCCATAATGTCATCTTCCCAGCTCCTGGTCTGTCCTCCTGTAGGACTGTCAGTGTCATCGGCATTATTGATATCTGTAACCTGCTGCTGGGATGCCTTTCGATTTGCACCAAAAACGGTGTTGTTGAAGTGGGCCAAGACTCCCAATGACCACTCCTTGTTGGTAGGCTTTCGAAGCAGCTCAACATAATATTCAAAGTCCTTCTCATATTGAATGTTGGTTTGACTACCAATAGATGAAAACTCGTCGTCACCAGACAAAAGGTAACGAGTCTGTTGGTGTATTGAAGTGAGTGGTAATTGGTAGTAGGACATGGAGTGAATTTACGAATGTGCAACACGCAGCTATCATACCCTCTATCATGGTCGTGGCTCCCAGCTTTCTACCCCTTCCTGGAGGACCACCACGTTGCTTTCCCATGAGGACGCCTTTTCCGTCGAACAAAACACAAGCCATCTAATACTCGGATGGTGAGTTACAAACATGCCAAATTTAGCTGTATGGCTTACCTGGGTCAATACTTTGTTTTTGAAGAGACCTTAGGCATCGATCCTGTTTGGGTCTTGAAAGAGAATAGGTGCAAGCGACGTATATTGATTGTCCGGGTTTGTTGGGTCCTGCTTTAAAAGTGAGAGGAACACAGGATTGTCTACACGTTTTTTGCGATCTCCCAGGGCCACAGGATCCAGTGCGGGGATCAAGTGAGAAAACAGCAGCGCAGCAGAGTCCTTGAGTGGTTTGAGGATGTTGGTGCACTCTGTATTAACCGTTGACGTGAACTATATAAACCAACATTAGTGCAAAATTTCCAAGTCATCTGAATCACTTACAATATATTTGAATTGCTCGTACTTCGTGGCCTGAGTTTGTAGGGTGATGGGTAGCATGAGGTATATTTCAGCAGCATATGCTGTGATTCTGGTCTCATTGTCTTGATAGCGTCTCGGATGGTTAAAGTCAAAGTTGGCCAGATATTTGCAGAGCAGGAAGATGCCACTAGGGACCCAAAGATGGTAGAGCAGGGCATATTTCTTTGCCACATTGATAACTGCGGTATCCAATGGGCCAGATTGCACAGCCTTGAGAGCATGGGCTCACGTTCTGGGTGCTAGCTGATTCTGTAGCTTATTATACTCAGTCCTCACTCCGTTGAGGTCTTGTTGTATGCACATATAAGCAAGTTGAACTTGTTCAAGTGCCTAGAAGTGGGTGGTCAGCGCCATTCAGTTTGATACTTTGAGAACTCAGAGTACAAACCTTATGCAAGTCGGCCACGGTCACATCCAGGGGCAGAGCAGCCAAGACCCTTCGCATCTCATCAAGCTCCTGCAAGAGGTTGGCAGCCAAACCTCCTACATTGGCTACATTGGCTCCATGACTTGCAGAGTCTGGGTCAGCGATATCAGAAAGGCTGTCGTCTCCGACAGCATGGATTGCTCTGGTAAAATCTTCAACCATGGCGGAAACGGGAAGAGAGTTACAGGTTCTGGAGTGAACTATCAACGACAAGTGATAGATGGGAGGAAGTGCTTACTTTGAATAAGACAGGCATGGACAGCACCTTTTAAATGTCGACAAGATGGGTGGGAAATCGGCCAGACCACGTATTTGCGCTGGCGTCATGACAAGACTGATATTCAAGAGTTATATCAACTTACCAGCAGGTCAGGGTAGCTTTTGCACAGGACAGCGGTCAGAATCAGACAAGGCATCGCCATTCAACATGACATTAGCCCAGATGATGTGTTGTACACGTCTGATGAGGTCAAAAAGAGTGAGGGTTAATGAGAGTGATCCAGATGGACGATTAAGATTCAAACTTACCTGCAGTATTATGGAGTGACCAAAACGATAGGATTGAATTGAATCCCGATGCATTCACCACACTCGTCTAAGAAAGAGTGATTGTTGATAGTCAGACACTTGAATCTGTGCATGTAGTTCAATTACATAATAATTGGGTGTAGATGAATAAATCGTGCGGACATTAAAGGGATTGAGGTCCATACCAGTGTCGGGTCCTTCGAAGGGCTTGGATCGTTTAATGGCCGATACACTGTTTGACGGGCCATTCTTGGATCAAACCTTGAGGACTTCCCAAATTCACCACTACCAATTTGATCAATCTCGATGAACTCCTTGTCAAAGCGACCCAGCTTGTCGTTGACCGTGGGTGCAATATGTTGGAGGGGCGAGACGGGGAGCTGTTGTGACGTCAAGCACCTGGCTTGACGTCACACGAGCATTGGTGAATTCAGTGTAATCACAGAACTATTTGATGAAGATCTAGAACCAGGTTTCTCCGAATGTATATGTAGTTGAGCCACTGCAGTAGAAGAGATATGCATTGGAACACGTGGAAGAATGGGCCAATCTAGATCATTGTAATGCATGTGCGTCAGGGCCTTGGATCTTAATGGAGCCAGATGGAGATTACCTTTGCTATGTTGCATTGGAGTTACAAGGGAGGCTTCGCTTCCACTTGAGAAAGCTCCACTGCTACTTCACCGCATCAGCCAGTGTGTTCGCTCGACAGGCCCAGCAGGTCCACACGACACAGGTGGGCATCCAAGTCCAAGACCTTCGTACTTGCTTGCTTCTTTCCTTGTACTTGGACTGTTCATCTCATCCTTGTCCTCATCAGACCCTTGGAGGTCCGCCCCCTTCTTGAAACCTAGCAGAGGAAATGCTATGGGTAAACTCTTGCGGGGTCCGTTCTTCATTTTACCGCCTGGCGCAACTCCGAGGTCCAATCCTCCAAAGTTAAAGCTGACTTTGGCAGCCATGGCACTTTGCCACTGGGGGTCTGTTTCCTCTGAGGTAAGCACTCTTGAGTTTCTTGACTGGTGTACCAGGCGGCTTCTTTGGTTCTTTGGTCGAGGGTTTACCACCAGTGGCAAGCATCCGAAGGATGAACACGTCAACATCCACTCCATCAATTCTGTTGTTGTCGTCTGAACTGCTGATCACAAATGCCGGCGGCCAGCCAGAATCAAGACCTGGTATCACACCCAGTGTAATTAGATCATTCCCAATATCAGAATTCAAAGAAGATGATGTTGAGGCCTGTGGCATAGCGGAGAGTGAATTGCTTGCATCACCTTCGTCATCACTCAGGGCAACGCCGGAATCGTGAGGCTTATATTTCAATGGAAGTATATCCTTGCCTTTCTGGCCCTTTGAGCTGGGGGATGGAGTGCCTTCCATCACGCTGAACATGAACGACGTCTCTAGTGGGCCGCATGGCTCAAACAACATGTCATCTTTGTCATCGTGGCTGCCGTGAGGTACTGAAACAGGGGAGGAATCCGGCAAGGGTATGTTGAGACTAGAGTGCCATGGGAACGTAGCAATTGGTTCAGCACCAGATCCTGCATAACTATGCCTGTTGGATACCATTGATGTGGGGTCGTGCTGATGATGTGGCAGTATTTGATGCTGTATGTGAATGGGTCTTTGTCATGGATTGAAGTATGGATGGTCCAAAGAACAGAGAAGCTGAACTGGTGCTTGCGAGACACACCATAGGTCCACGAGATGAACCATGAGGTGTGTTCATCTACAAGAAGGGGGGTGGTCTACTACCACCAGTAAGGCATCTACGGGGCATTGGGGAGTCGCTCGCTGAAGGAGGGGGAACACTGTGAATAACTGAAGTCTGATTTTGAGTGACTGACGGAAATGTGACTGGCGGAGACTTTGATAGAGGTCTATGCTTGGGACTGGATGTGTCAAGCTGAGATGAGTGGGGCTGTTTTAGTATGGTAGATGCTTGATAAAAGAGCAATACATACATGAGATGAAGCAGAAGGTGATGGTGTCTGATTTACGCTCTCAAGGAGCTCGAGGGACAGAGGCCTCGAGTGGGCCCATCTCTCCAGGATGTGGCCCCCAGGGGATATTGCCTCAGTGACCTCGTCGAGAGCGCTGCCCTTTTGTGGGATGGCTTTGATGGTCAATGGCTTTCGAGAACTGCATAGCTGATTCTTTGACCGGCGCAACAGCAAAGGGAGCTTGTTCAACAAGGGTTTCTTTGTTGGTACGCTTTTTCATTCCTCTACCTCATATGCTGAGTCATCATCCTCTATAACACCCCAGTCTTCATCCAAGTTTTCCATGTCACGGATGTGCAGACGCTTCATTGTCTCTGCTTGTCCCTTCAAGTGGCCTCCGTTTCAGCCTTTGACTGTGTCAATGGTGTATGAATGCCAAATCGGGGTGCAGGGAGAGGAGCAAGGCAATGGAAGGCAACTCCAGAAGCAGGATCGGTGTTTGCGGCAGAGATGGACAAAGAGGTGGAAGCAGTCTGCAGTAGTGGGGTTGAGAAGCCTCCTGATCGCACAGATGATTTACGTTTCATGCCGACGCCAGTGCCAGGGACTGCTGACGTCGATGCGACTTGAGATTGGGCATTGAGCTGCTTAGACCTGAGCACGGAATGAGTCTGGAGTGAAGTTCCTTTTTTACAGGGGTCTGGAGAGGCTGTGAAGTTGGGGCAGGGAAAAATGGGGATGTGGCTATGGACGAGGGAGAAAGGAAAATGTTGCCCTCATCATCATTGATTGGTACAGGTTGTTTATGTACGCGTTGTGGGTATAGGCGGTGCACTAGGGGAGGGAAATTGAAGGGGGATTGAAGGAATATGATGTCCTGCTCTGGATCGTGGACCGGCGGAGAGAAGGCCCTGTGCCTGAGGGGGGATGGGGTCAACATGGGTGAGTTATAGGACAGTCCAGGAGCAGAGGAAGAATCAGCAGAAAAGTGAGGTGGGGTTGAATAGTGGGCTGCACGGCAGCTGGGGGATATTAATATCGGTGTCATGTTTCGGCCGCACGTTGTTCCAGATACAGATATGTACTGTGGAGTAGACAGGATAGCTGCGGACATGGACGTCGTGGACAATTCAGATGTGAGCTGTTTGGAATAACTTAGCATTGTTAATCGTCGTCATTGTCATTGTCGAGGGAAAGAAACAAAGGGCCTAAGTGGCCGAAAATTCGTTTTGAGAGTGAATCAAGGGCGGCCAGTTGAGATCAACAATCAAGTGGCAGTGTGCCCCGAAATCATTGTAACAACTACAAGTAGATCCCTATAAAGTTATTAATGTCTATACAGTGGCGTCCACTCCTTCATGTGAAGCAACATATCCCCATCAATATGGTCCACTATGAAGAACTCATCCTTGTGCTTAGGGTCAGGGTAAAGTAATGCCCCCCTTATGATCAAGTGGATAGGGATGAACATTGTAACGAAGTGCGCGGTACTCCGTTTGTCTCTACTGTCTGAGAACAGTAGGTGCCACAAGCGTAATGCAAGTGACAAGAGGAAGGTATGTGCCTAGTGGGAGGTACTCACTAGGTCTGAGGATAGAG
>JBBPJQ010001052.1:0-13677 GCA_038088795.1 Boletus rex-veris
TCAGTCCCTTTCTTTCCTTAGGACGAACTACGGAAAAGCTGCGATCAAGTCATTCGGCGTGGGTCCCGATGGATGGGCTCAGATGGTTGTACAGGTTGCATATGCACGGCTCGCGGAACGATTCAGTGGTAAAAACGGGCCAGTCACACCATGGCCTGTGGGTACATATGAGGCTGCTACGACCAGGAAGTTCTACAAGGGACGCACGGAAACCATTAGGGTGGTGAGCGATGAATGCGTCGCGTTCGTGCGGGCAATGTTAGAAAAGTCAGGTGAGCTGCGACGATATTTCTGGCCTTCCCACGAGTCCGATTGTGCTTGGTGATTAGCGACGAGTGAAGAGAAAGTGCGGCTGTTGAGAGACGCGGTCAAGAAACACACTCGACTGGCCACTGAAGCCACGATGGGCGAGGGTGTGGACAGGCACATGCTAGGTACGTTGCTCGCACTCCCCTTTACGTACGTCAACTAAGTTCGTTCCGTTCACCAGGTCTTCGCCTTTCCACACCATCTTCCTTGTCTGTACCAGCATTGTTCACGGACCCGCTCTACACCCGCTCTTCACATTGGACACTATCTACCAGTGCCGTTTTCAGCAGTCACCTCGGAGTGTATGGTTGGGGTGAAGTTGTCCCTGATGGGTTCGGAGTCGCTTACATGACCGGATTCGATGGTGTGCCAACTTTGTTTCACTTTCGATAAAAGGATGCTCATGTGAGGATATCCTTGATCCTTGATCACAGATTACCTACAGTTCACAATCACCTCTCGTGCTGAGATGCCCAACGCGGAGTTTACAGAAGAGATCAGGAAAGCGGCGGAGGAGCTCTACGAACTGTTTACCAACTCCAGCCCGTCGTCCGCCCCAAGTGCAAGCCACAGCGAGGTCAACGCGAAGCTTTAAATTTTAAGGCATTTTGGGGATATGAAAGCCTATCGGAATCTGGAATAGCTACTAGGCGATGAAAGGTTATGTAAACATGTACATAGTTTGAAATAAATAACAGTTCGAATGATCACTACATTCACTCATGGGACATTTTAGACGTAGACCATAAAGACGAACTGTAATGAAGTGTAACCGTACTCTTTGAAGCTTGAAGACGCAATTACATCGGGGATGCACAAGGCGGAAAACGAGAAACAACAATAGAATGAACAACACGCCGAACGAGAATTCCATTACTCGTCGTCCTCTTCATCCTCTTCGACGACTACCTTGGATTTCTTTGCTCGGGACGATGCAGCCCTTGGTTTCTTGGCAGTAGCAGCCTGTTTTGTTGAAGCGGGGCGCTACGATGAATCAGACCGTGAAAGGAGTCATTTAAAATGCGCAGACCTTTCTCTTCTTGCTGGCAGACTCGTCTGCATCGTCATCCTCTTCGTCTTCTACTTCAGCCAGTTGGTCCGCAAAATCTTCGCCCGAGGCTTCGGACTCATCCTAATGGGTGAGAAGCAGACTCAGAATGATATACCTTGAATCCATGATATCCTGACCTTGGCAGCTTTTTTCTTTGCAGAGGTTTTCTTGGCAACGGTTTGCCGTCGAGTCGTCCCTTTTCCTTTCTCTGCATCTTCCTCCCCCTCGTGCTTCTGGGAGATAGATGAAAACAACACTCAGAGATGAGTTGTGGCGCAGACCTTCGCGCGTGACTTCCTAGCAGGTGCACTCTTGCTTTTTTTCTCCGTAATTTCAACTTCCTCGTCTTCGGCTTCTTCGTCGGTCTTCTTTGCTTTGGTTGCACGTTTCTTCTTCGGCTTTTCTTCTTCGTCCCCTTCAGGTTCGACCCTTTTCTTGGCAGGGGCGCGCTTCTTCTTGGGCTTTTCCTCGTCGTCCTCTGCGTCGGCTGGCTTTCGTGCGCTCGGGGGAATGTCTTCATCAGCGACTTGACCTTCCTCCCACGCACGGCGCACGCGCGCTTGGTCTTCCTCCTTGAGGTCCTCGAACCCGTCAAGGTCCTCAGGATCGGGGATCATGGCCTTCATATTCGTTATGATTTTTGCAGTAGTACATCCCCAGTGACGCCACACACTACAAACCAAGTGTAGGTCAGTCCGGGCCACAGCAGAGGGGCAGGTCCGTACAAGTTCGTGTGACCCTTGATGTCGACGACGGAGCCGACCCGCAGGGTACCTTTAGGTATGGGGGTTCCTAGAAATAGCATGTACCTCGACTAGATACCTGCACTTTACGCTTTCTTACCTGTGCAAGGCTTGGACCCTTGGTGAGGAGAAAAATCAGCGTCCAGCGCGATTGTGGTGACTAGGGGAAGTTGGACATACCTTTGCATTTTGCACGAGCAGAGGTCGCGTATTCGAGGCGATAACCGCCCTTTTTGGTCGGTCCCTCATTGTCAGACATCAATTAGAGATGTAGTTGGGTTTGGGATGGAGGTGTGGATGAAAGGAAAACAGATGGGGTTGGTTCATCTCGACGCGATGGTTTTGTTGAACCGCCCCGCGCCTTCAAAGTCCGACCTCCTCGTTGGCTTACAGCGCACGGACCTCTTTATATTGTGTGTGCTCATGCGTTGGTCGAATTTTTACGGGTTTCTCGAGATCATGGTCGAAAGTGGGTCACGACCTCGGACGTGGTTTATTTGTCCAAACAACGATGAGGGTGTGTTGGTGTGACTACTACTAAGTACCCCTCCTCGCTCCACTGCTTCGAAAATCACTACAACAACGCCTATCGACCAAGTCCGTCCATTGCTACACAGTGCATTGCGTCTGGAATAAGAGTAGACTACAAGCATAAAAATGTGTTGTAGGATGGTTCGCTCTAACTTTCTAAATTGGAATTCCATCCGGGTTTGCGAAATCGTATGTGTGCATTCCACCCCCAGCATCGCCACTGGGGAAAAATGAGACGTATGCCATCGTACAAGTCGCTGATACGTACATGACTAGCGGGAACTCCCCGCTCTGCCGGTCTCCAACGGAAAAATGGGCAACGTCGAAGTCAGTCCTCCCAATGACCGCGCCTTGAATGTCAGATTTGCTTCCCAGTGCTGGCTCCCACAGCCGTACACAGCCTTGTCAAGGAGTTAGTCCTCGACTGACTCGACCAATCCATTGAATAGAGAGCCTACCATCATTACCCCCGCTCGCGATTCCGATCCTATCCCTGCCTTGTATCCAACGAGCGGCGACAATGCCAAACCCTCCACCACCCACAGCATCCGAATCGTGGTGCGCGAACCGGCAGAGTGGTCCACGCGATAGCGCACGTACGTCGTAGACATGCAGTGCATTGTCATTCCGCGCGACAGCGAGGAGACGTCCATCAGGTGAGAATGAAGCTTGGTTCACCTCTTCCGTATCACCTTGTCCTTGATTAGAGCTTATCTGTGGCCGTACTTTAAACTTCTCGAGTTCCTCCGTCTCGTAGGCTTCTTTTACTTTGCGGCGAACATCGTACAAGCGGATGGGATGTGTGCTGTCCTTGCCCCACGTGAACAAAGCAAGGGTCGCCCCGTCTGGACTTAGGCTAGCAGCGTCCCCCGCTTCCAGGGCATCAAATTGAACTGCTTGAACCCCTTTGCAAGTGTCGAAAGCATGATGAAAGCCGCTGTAGTCGTCTCTCTCCGTTGGTTCAGAAGACGTGAATAGTAGGTGCTTGGAAGGTCCCATCCCCCAGAGAGTGGAGCCAGCGGCGTGGTCGAGTCCTCTCGGCGCTACATGAAACTTTTTGAATGGAACATGTACATCTATCATGTCCTCGAAAAGGTCCTGATAGTACAACCGAACAGTACTGCAAGGTATCCATTGAGATGTGGACGGAGAGAGCGCGTGACACTACATACCCGTCATGACAGTTAATTGCCAGTGCCGAACCATCAGGGGAAAATATTAAATCTTGCGGTCTAGAGTCAAATGGGACTGTATTCAAGTGAGGGAAGCGCAAGAATGAGAATCAGCGAGATCGATTAGAACGGTAGACTCACAGTGATGTATTGCGTTCAGACCCTTGCGCTCGTCATTATCATCGGAATCAAGTATCTCCCACGATTGAACGACGAGATCGTAGCCAGAGGACAGAAACTGCCTTGGGCTGGCGATATTGTAAGGTATCCACACACGCGGAATATCGTAAGTAACTTACTTGAGAGGGTTGAACGCAACATCACAAACGGTATAGTACTTCATTACTGAACCTGTGAGAGTTAACGTTAGTAGAATCCTCGGAAGCTCTTAAACGGACAACACCTCACCACGAAAGGTCTCGCGCTGGTGGCAATGCGCCGGTGCCACATGTACTAGCTCAGAAATCTCACTGACATGTATCAAGGAGTATCATAGGACATTACCTCGCCCATGATGATAGACGACCAATGAACCTTGTTTGTTCTCCGGAGGGGGAGGGTGATCTGCAGCAAATAATTAAGCTCGTGACTTGGATACTTATATTTTGTAAGTGACCTTCATCATCATCGGAATCTTCCAAACCACCTTCGACCACCGCGCAAAGGACTACCGTACCTTGTGCCTGAATAACTTTATTGACCGCTATGTGATCTAAGTCAGCTAGAAACCAAAAATCTCAATCAAGTGTGCAACACTTGCATCCAGATGTTAAGTGGGGGTATTTGGCTGCTAACTCGAGTTTGGGGTACCCTTGTTCATAATAAAGGCTTGGTGGACAACGACGTGAGAGGAGCTCTTGCCTCCGCGCGTGATGAAATGGTTTTGGAAACTTAGTGATGCCGTAACGGTGAAAGATCTAGCATGCACTACATGTGACCGAGTCAAATCCAAACGAGTAATTGTGTGCTCACTCCCCACGGGCCCACTGAAGGCCAGTCAAGTGGAACAAGCCGATGATCGATCGGAGGCCTTCTTCGAGGAACACGGAAAGGAGACAGAGGTTGTGGTTTGAACATGTTAGCATCTGACTCGTGCATTGGCGTCAAATCTTCTGCTTTGTTTCTTTCTGGTAGGGGAACCCACTGGAACGAGACGACTCCATGAGCACTCTGACGCAAGAACCATCAATGCCACATTACATTTGTCTCGTTTGAAATATCCAGCGATGCCAGGAAATCTATGCAGTCGTCATCGTCGTCAGAATGACTGTAGTCAGACTTGATGGGAGATTCAGCGCGAGAGAATTCAGCCTCCGTTTTCAATACGTCTCCGGGGTCGCCAGATCTGCCGTCCGTGTCATATAGTGAACCAATATGTTCATCCACTCTTTGCCTCTGGAATAAATTCCGTATGGCTGGCCACACGGACAGGTTGTATGACACACCTTGAAAGGCCAGTTTTCTGGCTCGCTGTCGGAAGAGATCTCGATAACTTCCTGGCATTCCCTGCGCTTTAATTCGTTGTGATTGTCTACTGCATTCACGGCCATTTTGAGGGCGTTGGTTGCGCGCTTCTTAGTTGGCCTACTATCAAGACACGCTGTCCGCGATGCCAATTCCTGTGGAAGCGTGTCAGAGATGTCGCGCGGTGGTGCTGAGCTAAACAGACCGATTGTGTGATACGCTGGAGCTCGGTATGATGGTCCATCGAAGGAGGACGCGGACTGAATTGGGAATGTCTGTGTGATACTTCTGTCAGCGAGATGTAGAAGTCGGATGACGCTGGTCTGTCGTCAGCGACGCGACGGGTGGGATACTCACGACTCAAGCTCAAGGGCCACTGGAGAGTTGTCGTTGTTGAGGGAGATTGTGACTTGGTTGCGCGGACGTTTCTTGGGACGGGGTGAAGGGGAACGATCTATGCGAATACAGTGGCGTACACCTGTGCAGAATATGTCCCACTCGTCGACATCAATCACCTCACGCGGTGGCATATCTCGGAGTAGCTACTCTTAGGGGAGTGGGAAACACACGAAACGTCACGTGTCAATTTCCAAGTTTTTTTGCTCCATCCATGGGCCAGTCATTCTCGTCCGCGCCCGTGCAGCGATCAGCACCTGCCTCAGGCTGCCCAATCCAACACTCACAGTCTAAAGGATGCCCAGTTGATCACTCGTCGACACCACTCAACCCACTCAACCAAATGCCCTCCCTTCCCCAGACACCGCTGGACAATTCTCACCAGCTCCCGACAGAACGCGCTCTCTCCTCAATACCACGCTCTGTCGACGCTGGAAGGAACGAGGCATGGGAGTATCCTTCACCACAGCAGTTCTATAATGCGCTGGTTAGAAAGGGATGGGAGACGCCTGTAGAGCATGTAGAAACAATGGTCGAGATTCACAATTTCCTGAATGAGCGTGCCTGGGGTGAAGTGCTACAGTGGGAGAAGCGCGTCGCTCAGTAGGACAAGTTTCTCAGCTCTCCGGCCAACGTGACTGATAAAACCACTGTTAGACTTGGGGATGAAGAGCCACACCTGACCAGATTCAGGGGACGTCCCGGGGAGATGTCCCCGAAGGCGCGGGTATTGATGTTTGCTGGATGGTTGTTGCCCTCGCGGTTCAGGTATGTCTTTGCTGCATCGTGAGGATCCGGGGCAAATTGACGTGGTTCATAGCGCCGAGCCTCCGTTTGATCGCCATGACTGGATCATTCGCAGACCACGGACGGGGGAAGAAGTACGGTATGTGATCGACTACTACTCAGCTCCACCTACACCGGACGGGGATCCCGTCTTTGCATTGGACGTCCGACCTGCATTAGACAGCGTGGAGAGCATCAAGGAGCGAGTCACTGTCGGTACGAGCGAGGCCTGGCAGGAGCTGAGTGAGCGTGCGTGGGGAGGGCAGTCACGATAGCATACATGCACGCGTTTTGGATACATATACACTGGTAATGCATAGGGAGATCTTCTGTCAGATCCTGTGGGTATCGCTGGGATCTTGTCGTCGTCGTCGTCGCTGTCAATAGCGCTGAGAAAGCGAGCCTGGGTTCCAAAACCGGGCATTGCGTTTTCAAGCGAACTCAACGCATTGTCGCTTGCGGATCGACACAAGCCACCACATAGCGCTCGATCACTGCGAGCACGATCTCCTCAACGACGCCGAGCAGTTGTCCGCACTGTCAGTTACGATGGAGCGGCCAGCTGGCCCACGTCAACCAGACAAACGCAACGAGGCGTACGAGTCCATCTTTGGCCGTCCCTCGACGACCCACCACCAGGCCCTGGCGAATCCATACTATGCTCAGCACGCCCAGAATGTGCCATATCACCCGCCCGTGAACCAATTCTCTCCCCCGTACCCTTATTACCCGCAGGCGATCGACAGACGCACTTCCCACCCGTCTGGCCTTGCTCCCCAGACTTACCACCATCCGACCTACTCCCAGTCCCCCGCATCCCAGCCCCATCTCCCCGCTTCTTCTCGCTACCAACAACCCCACCACAACCCACGTCATCCCCGCACTCTCGCTCCACCCTCCCTCCATACCCGCGCACCCTCCGTCGTTAGTGCTCCCATCACGTCCGCCACCATCTCCCCAAAACCAGAAGATCCCCCAGATGCTGCACTCGAGGCCCTCACCAGGTCCGGTCTTACCCCTGCCCAGGCTTATCAGGCCCAGGTCTATCGCACCGACCCTCCCCCGCAGAATGGCACCCCATCCCGTCCTTCCGATGACGTGCCTCGTCTGGACCTGATCGACCCTGACATTGGTCGCCTCACCATCGACTTTGCCACAGACGAACAGACTACGGAAGACCCCGACAGTGAGTTGCCGTGGGCTCATACTTCAGAACACACACGTGGGTTGCTCTGTTCCATATCTGGTCCGCGTGCTGCACAATGCGCTAATTCGGTGCCTTCCTTCTAGCCATCCCTCAAGCCCTCCACGCGCAGCAGCCCCAAAATCGCCAATCAAGTCCGCTCTCCGTAAAGTCCGACCTCAGTGGGTCTTCTCGCCCTCATCACCTTCAGCTCGACACGGCCCTCATGGCCGGCTCACGCTCATCCCTCACAAACTGTTCTCCCGCTTCATCTACCCTTGTTGATCATGTCATTGGCCAAGCAGTCACATCGCGACGCTCTTCAGACTCAGCTCGCACTGTACCTCGCCTTCCCTTCCGTCGCGACCATACCACACAGGACAGGACCTTGTCCATGTCTTCTACCTCAAACTCAATGCGCACTGTATTGGATGCACGTTCACGCCCACCCATACCTCAGTCCCTCCAAGGTGGTCGAAACTCCCCTACTACCTCCACAAAAGCTTCCGCGACACGAGGTCGTTCTCCTGTCATCTATCCTGCCTTGCTCTCCAAAGTAGCGGAGGCCTTCAAAGAACGCATCACCCTCGCAGACCGTGTCAAGGATGGACTCACATACAAAGATGCATTCGATGGACGGGAAGCAGTGGACAAGATGGCATATATCATCAAAACCACAGATCGAAACTTGGCCTTGCTACTGGGGCGGGCTTTGGACGCACAGAAATTCTTTCATGATGTCACGTATGACCATCGCCTGCGTGACAGTGCAGCAGAGCTCTATCAGTTCAGAACCAAGTTGAGTCCCTTCGTCAGCGGGGAACTGGCTACCACCCGTGTGGACCTTGATAATGATGACACAGAGGGCAAGTCTCCTGTGCAAGGCAAGTCGGATGGTTCGAGAGGGGTATCCATGGTCTCCACGGGTCATGGCTCCAGTGACTCTCACGAGAAAGAGTCGTCTCCCGTGGCAGGAAGGCCCGAACCCACAGCGTCGCAAGGCACAGAGTCTATCGATGAGATCCCTCTTCCCTCGGGTATCTTCACTCTTTTGACCGATTGCTATTCTGCTACGTGCACAAGAGACCAACTATGTTACAGCATTGCGTGCCCGAGACGACTAGAGCAACAGGCGAGGTTGAACATGAAACCTCAACCTGGACTCAAGAAACAGATCTCGCGGGAGAGTTTAGGGGATTTTGTGGTAAGCATTACGACAGTGGGTCCGCGTGTGTTATTGACATGACGGACTCGCAGGAACCTGGGACTCTTTGGATACATTCGGTGCCGCAAGAAGTGGTAAACAGTGTGTCGGACACAGAGAAAAAGCGACAAGAGGCTATCAACGAAGTGATCTATACAGAACGCGACTTTGTGCGAGACATGGAGTACCTCCGAGATGTATGTGTTATTGTTCTGTCTCCCGCATTGTCCTGTCCTTACACACCAACTTCCTTGCAGGTTTGGATGAATAATTTAAAAGACAACGACATTATCCCTACAGACCGTCGTACTGATTTCATCCAACAGGTCTTTTGGAATATCCAGGAGATTATCGCCGTTAACATCCGCCTCCGCGATGCGCTTAATAAACGTCAAAAGTCGTACGCTGTCGTCGAGCGTATTGGCGATATCTTGCTTGAGGCAGTGCCTCATTTCGGCCCGTTCGTATTGTACGGTGCTCATCAGCTGTACGGAAAGTATGAGTTTGAAAAGGAAAAAAGCTCCAATCCGGCCTTTGCGGCATTTGTGGAGGTGCGTCACATATTGTAATTGTGATATGATGTCGTTCACGACAGCGTACGCGCAGGCTACGGAACGACTTCCTGAATCTCGCAAACTCGAATTAAATGGCTACCTCACCAAGCCTACAACTCGTCTTGCGCGATACCCGTTGTTATTGGAGGCTGTCATCAAACATACACACGAAGACAATCCCGATAAGCAAACTCTAGCTCAAGCCGTCACCGTGATCAGGGAGTTCCTCGCCAAGGTGAACGTGGAATCCGGAAAGACCGAAAACCGGTTCAACTTGCTGCAGCTCGATCAACAGTTGGTGTACAGGCCTGGGGAGCAAGTGGTTCGCACCTGTTTACGTTTTCACTACTGTATTCTAAGGTCTCTATAACGTCTAGGACTTGAAGCTACAGGATCCTTCCCGGGAGCTCGTTTATAAAGGCGCGTTGAACAAACGTGGAGGCTCTCAAGGGGACAGCGGGGACTTGTTGGTATATCTCTTCGACCATGCATTGCTTATGGTCAAGCAGAAGTCCAAACATGAACAGTACAAAGTCTATCGCCGTGTGAGTTCTCCCTCTATCTATTTTTCCTCGTTGTGGTGACCCAGAATCGATAAATTATACAGCCCATTCCATTGGAGCTCCTCTTCATTTCCGCCCCAAGCAAGGAAGTCGTGAAAAGAGTCTCGGACCGTGGTGCGCCCTACCCGCCTCAGATCCCAATAAAGGTCGATGGCAAAGGCGACTTTTCGATCACGTTTGTTCACCTCGGGCGAAAGTTTTACCAAATAACTCTATGGGCGAGCACTTTCGTGAGCCATCGCAAATGGGTGGATACTATCACAAAACAACAAGAGTTACTAAGGGAACGGAGCATGGCTTTTGATACGACAACCGTTTCTGAAGGCTTCTTTTTGGGAAGTAATAGAGTAAACTGTGCAGCCCCCTTCGGTGAGTCGGAGCACAAAAGTTATGGCCAAGCTGACGGTTAAATAGCGAATGGAAGACGGATAGCATTTGGGACAGATGATGGTGTCTACCTATCAGACTTGAGGGAACCTAACAGGGAACCTATCAAAGTCTTGGCGTTACTGGACGTCTCACAAGTTGATGTCCTCGAAGAGTACCAGCTCCTCATCGTACTTTCAGGTAAGTTTTTGTTCCCGTCATTGTTCATGACTCGTACACAATGTTATAGAGCGACAAGTGATTACTTTCCCCTTGGAAGCCCTTGATCCCATGGATCCACTGGCTGGTCTGAAGCGTGCAAAGCGCATATCCTCGCATACATCGTTTTTCAAAGCTGGAATCTGCCTTGGGAAAACCCTTGTCTGCGTTGTGAAGTCGAGCCCGCTTTCCAGCACGATCAAGACTCTTGAGCCTATTGATCAAAATATACGCGGCCGGAGTAAACCAACCTTCCGCAAGCTGTTGCAAGGAGGGAATGACACACTTAAACTTTTCAGAGTATGTCTTTCGTATATCCCTCCTTTTTTATCTGTTGACGCGCAAGCTAGGAGTTCTACATTCCCGTTGAATCAAGTTCGATACATTTTCTGAAAACGAGACTTTGCGTGGGTTGTTCGAAGGGCTTTGAAATTGTTGACCTGGAGAGCTTGGATACCCAAAGTTTGTTGGATCCAGCTGACGGGTCACTCGACGTCGTGAGGAAGCGGGAGAACTTGCGGCCAATGGCCATCTATCGGATTGACAATGAATTCCTATTATGCTATGACGGTGAGAAAAAGAGCATGGATGGCCACTATTGGTGCTTACTCCAGGAAGAATTTGCTTTCTATGTCAACAGGAGCGGTTGGCGGTCGCGGCCGAATTTCATGGTTCATTGGGAAGGGTCACCGACGGGTTTTGGTGAGTACAAAAGGAAATCACTGATTCGCGACATCCATTTCCTGACATGTCATCATTTCAGCAATGAGGTATCCGTATGTTTTAGCGTTTGAGCCCACGTTTGTGGAGATTCGACATGTCGAAACGGGTCTTGTATCCCAAGTTATCCAAGGAAACAACCTTCGCCTGCTTTTCGCAGATACCCCGCCATCGGGGACATCGACAGCAAACCCACAGCACAACGCGTATTACGCTCCGCAATCATACCAATCGAATCCATATCACCAGGTTCCGCCGTCTATGTATGGGCGTCCGTCATTGCCTGGATATGGACCTCCTGTAGCAACAGGGTATGGTCAGTACCCCAGCTACACCCAAGCTGATCGCGATGAAATCCTGATGGTATCCGACGACCGTGTGTTGACGTTGCGACTCACTGCTGGCAACAATGGATGAATTGGTCTGCATAATACGCGAGTGGGGTTTCCGAGCGGCTAATTGTATTGTACCTTGGGTCTCATTCTCCACTGGACTGGGGAACAGTGCGTTCATGAGGGGGGATGGCATGGAGTATGTATAGTTAGATGGTACATCTGTCGTGATTTCTTTGTCTCTCGTAGGATAGCATCAGTGTTGGCGCAGTCCAACAAGTTTTTTGCCTGGCGCCAGCGCCTGCGTGAGCATTACATACCAAAATCGGTCGGTTCTGAACAAGTTCGTGGCACTGGCCGGCAATCATACTCATCGACCCAGGCGACGGGCGTGCCCACTCATACCAGCCACTCGGCATATCCCTTCGGAGGGGCCCCGGCAGTAGCAACTTGTGTCCATCACTGCTGAGTACGTTGAAGATCGTTGAAGATGACTGACTTTACCGCTATCATTATTCAAAGTTCAAAGGATGCGGGCACCGTCGGTGAGTGTACATACTAATCCATGAATAGTTATTTAAGACCCGCCCGGGCCAGTGGGACTTGAAGCGACCTAGTAAACTCAACCGACAAAACTGACCGCAGTAAGTGTTATCTACAGGGTGGCTCAACCGCGGGCACTCACACGGTACGTCCCTCAATCATACTCTGTGACACGGCAATTGACACCTAGCGTATGCGTGTGGTGTTCCTTACTATTCTCGTCGAAGCTCGTGAGTTTTCTTCCGGTATACGTTGACGGATATCTGGTAGCGTCTTATACTGTATAACCCAGCTGACTTGCGGGTACTATCAATGGCCAGGCATAACGTCACCTGCACCCATCGTGACAGTTACAAACGACAAGATCTTTCACAAGAGTAGCTACAGCACAGCACAAATTTAGCTGTGGGTTGTTCGTTTCAGCTTCCGAGAGGTTTTCTGATCGACTTCTCCAAGGCCCTCTTGAATCTAGGTAATAGAATTTGGCTGAGGTCGGTAAGTTGTGCTTGACTCGATGCCAGTGCGAGTCGTGCGGGCTGCCAGTGAGCAATCTTCAGATGGCAGGGGTCTCGTGAAGACTTCGTCAACTTATGGACATTGATCTCATTTCCCTGAGTTCGTCATCCATGTGAAGCTAGCCCTAATTTGATGGCGAAGTCGTGGAGTACGGGTTCCATCTGTAACAATAGCCCCGTGCTCCGCCCGGGGTTCACGCGAACTCGTCCTTCACACTACTCCAAAAAATAACAACATTTGAATCATCTGATCCTTCTGCTTGAGACACTGTCGGATTCTGGGTACGGGTCATGTGAAACCCCGCTCTTGGTTTGTTGTCCTGCGGAGTATAAAGACCACTCTGGATCTCAAGTCTCCAGGCGAGTTCCTCCCCTGAACACTTGAATATCTATGGTTCACCCGCAAGAAGTCGATGTCATTGTTTGCGGGTGAGAACGTCATGGAATGCACCTCACTCAACGTCTTTCTAACCCACGAATGTAGTGGTGGCCCCGCAGGCTGCGTTGTCGCCGGACGGCTGGCATACGCTGACCCCAACCTGAAGGTTATGCTCATCGAAGGTCAGACTGATTGTCGAATTCTAACCCCCGACCTCACTGATTGTCTATCAGCGGGAGCTAACAATCGTGACGACCCTTGGGTATACCGGCCTGGTATCTACGTCAAGAACATGCAACGAGACGGCGTGTATGTAGAAACTGAATTTTTGATGCTGATAGAGACTTGACGTTCACCGCAGAAATGACAAGGCTACTTTTTATGTTGACTCTCAGCCTTCGCCTTACCTCAGAGGAAGGCAAAGTATTGTCCCGTAAGTTCTGGTTCTTTGGATGTGTGCTTTGATCGTGGCACTGACGTCTGATGCAGGTGCGCCAACATTCTGGGTAAGAATTATCGATCGGATTGAGATAGATCGACCACTTATTCATTCCTGGCCTTTCCGCTCAAAGGTGGCGGCAGTAGGTCAGCATCTAACGTCGTTCATTTTATTACTGTTGATCAACGACTCTTCTAGCATCAACTTC
>JBBPJQ010001053.1:0-13668 GCA_038088795.1 Boletus rex-veris
TTAGGGCGCGTAGTTTCTGTCTAGCCCATTCTTGTTGATTAACGGAGCGGAAGAGGGCTTCGATCTCTTCTTCTAACTCCGTCCATGTGTAGGTACCGCCGGTTAATAGGCGATCTATTCTTGTGTGGGCAAAGCCGCCTGCCTTTTGTCCTTCAAGGCGTGATAGCACAGCTACCACTGCCTTGTGTGAACCTGCTGGGAAGACAGTGGGATTCTCGGCAATCCATGCCTTTATCTTAGTCCACCATTCTTCGAACTTTCCCTTAGACCCGTTGTAATTTCCAGGGTCCTGGAACACTTTGCTCATTTTCGGCGTTGCACTGCCTTGTGCTGCGGGGACTGCCGCGAGCTGCGTTCTTAGAGCGTTGATTTCATTTAGGCATGTGTTTATATGGGTAATGTGACTGTTTCGTTCATGTGAGAAGTAATCGAACATGGCAAGAAGGTCTTGCGTTACTTGGGGGTCAAGTCCTCCATTGAGGAGATTGGTTTCGAACACTGTGCGATCAAAAGACATTGTATTGTATTACTTCAAATAGGGAGGGGGGTTTGGTACTCGTAGACGGCGTATCCTTGGTGCCGCTGTATGTGGTGCTAAAGTGGGGGTCCTCTTGACCTTATAACACCTATCCTTCACTCTGAGGCGAGGGGTTTCTTGTATCTCGTCCTCGAACTGCCAAAGAACCCTTTCTTTGTTGTCTCTCCACTTGCTGGCTGCTGGCCAAACCTTTCTCTGTCTAGATTTGCGGGGTCTCTCGTATGGGGTGGGAGCTCTTTCCCTAATCCGTTCCCTTCTAACTCTGTCTACTAGCCCGTCGATGAGCCACTCGACAACTCTCTCTGGCACGAATAATGGCACTAATGCCGCTGGGATCTGCTGGGGTGCTGGGGGGTCGTACTCGTTCGGGTCGTAGCTTCCACTGGCGACTGAGGGGGCGAGGAGAGCGACTGGCGCTTCCTGTAGACTCTCGTAATCCGAAAGGACGAGAGATGGGGGGGTTGGACTTCCTGGCTGCTGTGCCAGTCCCGGCGCGTCCACCGCTTCTACTTCTGGTGTTGGAGGGTAAACTAAATTTAACGACCCGTTGGCCGACCCAAACCACTCCCGGACCTCTGATACGTGAAACGACCAAATATCCTTCTATGATATGTCGGTTGTTGTCGAGTGTCTGTGCTGTAGTTTCACAGCTATATGGCGCTTGCAATGAGTATGTCTGATGTGTCGAGGAGGACGGCAAGAGGGATGTCAATAAGGGAAGACAAGTGAATGTCTTATAGATTAGGGACTATTGTCAAGACTAGAGAGGATACAAGGGAAACATCAAGAGAACAAGACTGAGGTATAAGTGACTACAACTACGAGTACTTATACTATAAGAGACCGTGCACAGACCATGCTGTGTATATCTATAAGTAGTAAATAGTGTGCTTACTGGTTTCCATGCACTAGAGGTGAGGCAAAGATAAGCACTGCCGAGATAAGAGGGACTATTGCTATTGGACGATAAGGAAAGTGAGTCAAGAGGAATGGCACGAGGATGCCATGAGGAGCATAGCCGAGATAAGGCAAGATAAGGTCATGTGACCGAGCACGTGACTAGACATGTGACGAGTGTGATAAGATCACGTGACTTTGATAAGATAAAGTCCTGTTCAATGGATAAGACTAGCGGGTTTGACGAGCAAGAAAAGGAAAAGATATCCAGCAATAGGGGCGAGCGTAACAATACGTGCTCGTTGGGTATGAGTGACGATCCTTCTACCGATGCGACATAAGTAGGGGAGGCTGACACTAAAAAGATGTCTTGAGCCCCGTAGAGTGCGTTGTATCCTCTTGAACGTACTGGAGGATTTGCTTCAAACGCGAGAGTATGATGCGCGGTAGGAAACGTCTTGGGTACTTCGGCGATCTGCTTCAACAGTCGTCCGCAAGCGAGGTAGCGATAAGATGTAGTCTTGTTCTAGTGAAACAACCCTAAAGACTCACGGTTAAGTGAAGCTTCAGTGCTAGGTCGCTTGCACAGAGAAAAAGACAAGTGGAAAGGAAGTAGAGTTGCCTGTAGGGGAAACTCCAAGAGAACAAGACTAGTGTTCTCTGGCGCTGCATTGGGGTTTATATAGTAAGTACAGGAGTGCACGGACCGTGCTGTGCTACTGCTATATATAGTAAATAGTATGGACGCTGGGTCACGTGAGATACCTGTGTACATAGCCCGACATGCGTGATGCGCATGTATGTGGCAGCATGAGGCTGCGGTGCGGATCTAATGTGAATGATAAGCATGGATGTGGGAGATTAGATACGCATGTGTGATAGAAGCGATAGAGCGGAGATGAAAGGCATGAAGGTGAATGCGTGAAAGGAAGAGATAGGGGTTGAGAATGAAAGAAAATTGATAAGTCCGTATACGCTTGAGTAACGGTCGTAACACTAATTGGCCAATCACAATGATCTTCATCCACCACCAAAATCACAGCATCATACTGACCATACTTCCAGGTATGATCAGATGGGTGTGCATTGACAGTAAACATCAAGTTGAGTTCAGAACAGTTGTGATAGGAGCATTGCTGAAGGCATACTTTATACCAGACACGAAGGTCTTCGAAGGGTAGAGGGACATCTGGAGGTGAGCATCTCTGCTGACCAAAGGAGTGAAAGTTCTGAGCAAATGAACCCTCACGGTTCAGGTAGTCACCCAAGGCAGCATGTAGATCAGGAAGATCAAACATTTCAGAAATTTCTTCAATGCTCTTGCATGTAAACCATGGCTGCTTATTAAGATGAATGGCAACTGAGCCCAATACGATTGTATGTGGCAGATATGAAATTGATGACACAGAAGGAGGATCAGAGAGAAGCTTCTTTACAATCTTGAAGAAATCTGTTGTCTTTTGGAGTGAAGACCACAGTTCCTCTATGACATCATCTCTAGTGTCTTCAATGTTGCTTTTCAGGTCACTGTTTGAATCATCTTCATCTTCACCGCTGTTGTCCTGATTCACTCTCATTGTCTGAAGCATGATGGCAGTGTTAAATAGCCAGGCTTTCTCATCTTGGTCAAGGCACCAGTATATCTGAGAGTCATAATCATGATGATTTGTGGTGGAGGCAGGATCCTTGATGACCTCAATGTGAGCATGTTCCATGGTGTCAGCTGACCACTGGAGTAGCGATCTGACCTTTTCAATACTGGGGATGACACTTTGCATTAGCTCAAGCTTTGGAATTTCCCAGTGTTCAAGGATCACCCCACTCGCTTGACTACAACATAGTCCACGCTCAACAATAGATGCCTTGTGCTGATGAAAGGTGTCTAGCACTACTTGTATCTTATCTTGTGTTGCAGTTGAGATAGTGGGGGCTTGAGACAGGTAGCAGAAATCCATGAGTGATTGAAGCACCAAGACAACAGAAGCATCGGCTGCACCAGCAATAATGACAACAATACATCATTGAATATTGTGATGGATCCGCCCACCAACCTGCTTTAACTTTGTGATCCCATTGGTGAAATGATGAAGCCCAGTGATGAGAGGTAGTACCAAGAACTGAAAATCGAGTTCTTTAGCACCAACAGCAGTAATACACCATTTCACATCATGGTCCCAAAATTTGCAATGCCAATGATGAAGACCTTCTGGTGTCAGGAACTGGGATGGCTCAGCATACAGCCAGTCCTGAAAGAACGGACCTGTGACTCCACTGAGACAGAATTGTTCATATGTGGCAAAGAATGCTTCAATGTCATTTGGCTTGCAGTCAATTGAGCGGAGCTGAGACAATGTGGTCTCGGCTGTATGGGTGGCATGACAATGTGGATCTTTGAATTGCTTGTAGTTGGCCATGGTAACAGGTGATGTGAGGCCATATACACAAGCCAGAATGCACACTTCAGGTGTATTGACAATATAGGAGACAAGGGGCATAAAACAGAAATGCATGTTCCCAATAGGATTGGCCATCATTCTGCCAATGGCTGCAGCTTGCTTGAGGGGTTCCAGTACAATGTCTAGACAGTGGTGGAATAAGCAGGCCTCAAGAAGGGAGTGCATTCTCTTGACAGGATAAACGAAATCGGAAATGGGCATAAGTGCAAGAAGGAGGAATGTGTGAGATGATGCCTTGTTCCTGACGTTCATCCTAATATTTGCAAGACTGATTAGCAATGGGTGTGCAAGTCTTCTGCCGCAAATGTTGATCTTATCTGACAAGAGGATCATGCCACACACAGTGGCTCCTTTGCGATACTTTGACTGATAAAACTGATCAGTCAATGTGCATCCACCAGCAATTGAACCACTCTACCTGCAATTCCCAGGCTCTGTCACTACTCATCCATTCAGTATAGACCCTCATAATATGTTCACTTGTTGTGTACAGTTGATACAGTGAGAAATCCATCACGCCAGCAAAGCGAGGATGGTTAAACAGTTGCTCAATGCAATCAACAGAATCACGGAAGTACAAGTGGATGGGCTGCTTCATGGGATGTGATGTATCAACGATCCTGCATTTCCACATGGGCTCAGACGGAAGTGATTCAACACAAAACTGTAGGTCCAGAGCAGTTCAGAATGAGATAGGCATTTTCTTTGTCTAGGCGGGTATAAGTACCATATATCCATGCAGCATTACTCCACTCACCAAACTCAAAGACAAAAATTTGCCAATGGCCCACATGCTGAGCCTCGACATCATCAAGTTAGCCATTTGCCAGTCTTCCATATTGGCAAAAGGGTAGTACATGTTAGAGAAGCAGCAGATGGAATGTGAATGCATGTCGAATCATTTGAGGAACGTCTCTCCTTCTGCATAGATGACTGCCGTGCCATTAAAAACAATTGCATTCTGAACATCAAAGTTCTCAGCCTCTGGTGGATCGTTGATATCATAGTTAGGACCCATGTCAAAGCCTTCCATGTTGTAATCCATCTGGCCATCTTGTAGCTCATCACAAGCAACATCTCTCTCTCCATCTGGTGGATCATCATCATCTCTGGGATCTGGTGGAACAATATCAGTGCCAGAGTTGTATCATCCAAGGACTTGAGGCGACTCACTGTGCAGAATGGGTGTAACACACAGCGTAGTGTTGACGAGCTGTGATACGATACGGGTCGAAGAGTGTAGCATCAGCGAGAAGTGGTATGACGAATGAGTAGGAACGAAGTCTATCTTCGAGATGATGCGAAGACTTGACAGTCTCTCTATCCTGGAACAACGCAGGACTTGAGGTCACTAGGAACTAATGCTGATATTGTGTAGAACTAGCTTAGGAAAATACAGGCAAGAAGTATAAGACTATATATATGGTAGGCCCCTGGTCCGTGTGAGAGATGGAATAGGAAATAAGGAAGCGGAAGCCTGAAGGGATTCCATTCTGCAATGCGGAGATGCAGTCCTGCAGCAGATCTAGATATGATGTGCAGCATCATACTATCTCAGCCATCAGAGAAGTCTGAAGGAAAGTGACGGCTGACAGAAGACCGAAGGGAATCTAAACATAGCACGGGGATCAGGAGAGCCATGTGAGCCAAAGAGGAAAGAGATTGGGAACCAAGATCTAAATAGCTGGAGGATGACTCCAGTATAAATACAACTCCTTAGAGTGAGCGAGGCAAGAGACGAGTGAATGATAAGTGAAAGAAAAACGTAGCCTCCTTGTTAAACTGTTACAATGGGACACAGGACTTCAAGAGCCGCCCATGAAAGATTGCTGCAGTAACATCTGGATCTGGGCTGCGAGATATGAAATGAGACAGCTTTCTGGCTGGAGAAATCCTTGAGACACTTGGGGCAGTTTGACATCCTAGTAGTATGGTGAAAGAAATGTTGTTTGCCATAAAGTCTGCTAACCAAAGTCAAGCTATCATCAGCTTTGACATGCATTTTGGTTCTGTTGCTACCTTCTTTTTTTTCATCACTGAACACAATGATGCACGCAGGTCCTGGTAAATCTGTTGGTAGCAGCAATCCCAGTATTTCTAGTGCTGGCTCACAAGATGCCTCTTTCACTACCACAGTTCCTGGAATGCCTCATGCAAATGATACTTCATATTCTTTGTCTTTGACTCCTTCCTTGTCTCAGTCCATCTCTCAGTCTCCTGTCATTTCTGATGCATCAGGCATCACATCATTTCCTGCAGTCGGAACTTCTCTTGCCATCAGTGCAATCCAGTCACATTTCTCATCCTCTGCTGGTGGTGCTCTGTCGCATCTCATCACTCCCTTGCCCTGCAACAAGTCCCGCTTTCCCTTGAGCATTTCAGTGGGGTCATAATATCCATCTTTCCAGGTAGATCTCAAAACCAATTCTGAAGCAGTAAGTCATAACGATCTATACTGAGAGATGCAATTCTAATGGGGGAGCACAAGGATCCTTCAGACACTGAGGCATCTTCCTCTGAACAGGAGGAAGCAAACCTGGTTCTCCAAGTTCTCTGAGTCTGTCGTCTTGTCCAGTGTTTCAAGCACTCGCTCAGCGAGGCTATGGTGGGAGAGCATCATGCCTTGGAAACACTACACAGATGCCATATGGAACAATTGCATAAAAGGTTGCAGGATGTTGAGGACAAGCTTGGTTGTGTCCTTAACACAATGTGTCAAAATGGTCTTTCTGTCTCAAAATCTGATACTCCACACAGCTTCAAACACCCCTGCATCGCTAAATCTGGTGAGTCTGGCAGAGCAAATGGAGGTGAGCTATTTTAGTCAGGCATCAGGATGTGGGTTCCATTAATGTCATCATTCTAGTTTCATCATCTCTGGAGGTTTAGGGAATGATGGTATATTTTTGTCATCTTATGCATATATGTATGCCGGTTGATATTGTGTTGAAAATCATTATATGAATAATATATCCCCATCCTGACCCACTGCACGAATTGTGTTGCCCCACAACAATTGTACAGTACCGTTCAGGGCTGTCAACACTACCATGCCTGTACAGACAATATCAAATTGCCAGCACTGTGTGGCCACACTCTCCTGCACAATGTCATGCAGTGACTAAAATACCCACCTATGATCACCCCTTCAAATGCACCATCATATCATGTCTTTTTGTAAACCATAACTCCCCCAGGCCGGGCTGCTGTTGACCTCTACAATTGCCATATGTGGATCCTGCTAATTTCCAAAGTATACCCATTCATTTTGTCAGAATTAGCACTCTCGTCCATTAGAACCTTGGTAAGGAAGGGTGACATAAAAGCTTGAGCACCATCATACTAGTGTCAGCCTTGAAGCACAGAAATAGTATCAGCTGCGCCCTCATGCACTTAAGTGGCTGACGATTCTCTTGATTCTCTTTTTATCACACCATACTCTGATCCAGATCAGCTTTACCCTCCAGCATTGGCCCACACAACTGCTGTACCTCAACTCTACCAAAGTATACCCACCTCAACCTCGAGCTCTTCATTAAGATCCACCATTTTAAGGCCTCATCACTCGCTGTCTTGTATCAGCTCACTGGTGCAATTTCAAGATCAACAACTGTATTCTGATAGCCTTCACAATTTCAACCAACCAGCCACCTTACTACATCTCATTTTGCAGAGGTATCTCTACTCACCATCTTCATTCCAGGACTGTCCTTACACCTTCAACCTTCCCCCCTCACCATACTCATTTTCCACAAGGCCTGCTGCTTGCAGTCTTGTATCGACTTGCTTGCGCCATTTCAGGACTGACAACACATACTCCAACAAGTCCTTGTAAGTTACCTTTAACCAGGCCCCCTCACTACATCTTGTATTGGCTCACTGGCACAATTCCAGGACAGATGACATGTACTCCAACAAATCCTTACACTTTCAACTGGGCCCCTCCCAATCACATTTTCGGCAGATCTCACTGCTTGTCGTCTTGTATTGGTTCGCTGATGCAATTCCAGGTCTGATGACATGTACTCCAACAAGTCTTCACACCTGGAACCAGGCCCCCTCACATCTCATTTTGCTGACGTCATGCCATCTTGTATTGGCTCATTGGCGGAATTTCAGGACCAACGATGCATACTCCTTGTACTTTTAACCAGTCTCCCTCCCATATCTCATTTTTGGTAAGGTCTCACCCCTCATCATCCTTTATGGGCTCGCTGATGCAATTACAGGACTGACAACACTACTCCAACACTCACTGATGAAGAACTGGACACTATTCTGCTGGCAACACCTATTACTGAAGTTGGGGGTTTTCACATACAAGAGTTGTCTGACGCTGCTGCCATGGCTGTGGCTGCAGGTCTCATACCTGAGCTGCCCACTGAATTCCAGGAGTTGGCAACCTTGCATTTTTCAAACTGGAGGACGCTCAGTATTTTGTGAAGATTCTGAAAGAAGAGAATGAAACTCTGCTTTCTGTAGATGAAATGAAGGAACGCAAGATCATGCGACTTCTCCTGAAGATTAAGAATGGCACTCTGCCTGTCTGAAAGACTGCCCTCTATCAGATCACAGACAAGGCTCACGAGTTCGGCGCCAGTCCACTCTTTGACAAAATTCTCCCATTGCTCATGGAATGTACTGTAGCCTTCTGTATGAAGGCAACTGTTATGTATCACGCTGGGGTGTTGTGTTGCTAAAAATCACGTGTCACTATCCACTGGGTTGCTAACTTTTGAGGGTCATGGGGTTTGGTTGCTAGTAGGCTGTCACGCATCATAGGGAACCTTGGACACCACTGCAGTAGTATCAATTTAGGAGACAAAACAGTATCTAATCGAAAAAAATGAATGCCCAAATGTCTTCAGGTTCTCCCACAGCCACTAATGAGTTGTCTGGACCCCTTTCAACACTCCCAACACAGTGTGAGACAACATCAACACCAATAGCAGGAATATCAACATTGTTAAGATTAAAGGCATCCTGGATGACTGTGCTTGAAGGTACATCAGTATCATCATCAATATTGGGGTCATCTGCTTCCTCAGTTGCAACAATGTCAGCACCATGAATGACACCCATCTGTTTCTTGATCTCATTATGGAGAGCTGGATGGGTGGCAAGATAACGATCGAGAGTATTGTATGCTTCCCTACTTGTAAGACAATGAGCTGAGAGGTTTCAATCCTTCACTTTGCATCACTCCCAAGACTTTAAATGAGCATTAGATGGCATCAATGAACTGGTAGGCATTGACAAACCTTTTGGACAAGTTCATGACCAAAGGATCCAGTCATGAACTCATAGACACCCACAATGCCAGCGACAGATGCATCATGCAGGACAGGGAGAGAAGTTGAAAATTTAACCTGTTCATTCGTTAGCCCACTATTGATCTGCTGCTAATGTGAGTCCACAAGATATTCCGTTTGGTGTTGCTTAAGCCGGTGCTTGATGACTCGGTTCAAGCCAACATTGGCAGGTTGGAAAATGCCCGTACCTATGAATGTGAATGAATGAGCCATCAGCCATGTAAGACAGGGATTTTGAGACTTCCAGACTTACATCCAGCTGGCATGAAACAAAGTATGACAAAAGGAAACTCATTGAAAATGAAGGAGTGGAAGTCCTTGCTTGCATGCACCGGATAGCAGTTGAGGTAGATGATAGAGATTTGATGGTCATCAAGGGTGGGATCTGTCTTAATGACATGGTGATGATAGGGCTCAAAGATGTGCTCAACCCACTTGCCATGGTCATTAGTTTCATAACCTAGATACTTGCAATAATGAGCTGTACATACCTCTTTCATTGTCTTGAGGGTGCTGAAGTGGCTGGATTTCTTCTCACTCTTCGCAAATGTGAGGTTGAATCCATATTCATGAACTTCAGCCATGCGAAGTGCCCACATTAACAGAAGTGAGCCCACAGTTGCTTCAGCCTAAATCTGCTGAAAAGGTAAGAAAGTTCCCTCAGGTGTGCTTGCCATAAGCTGAAGGTATAAGCACACTTTTCATCCTTGACTACAATGTTGACCTGCTGAGATCCTCACTCTGCAAATGTTATACCACAGCTAGGTAAAATGTAATTTCCAATTTGATCAAAGCTGATGATAAGCTAGAATAAAAAATAATCAGTGAATGAACAGTGTCAGTGATCATGCAATTAGCACTTGGACATACCTTAGGTGGGACTGAATACCACTTGATAATGTACACCAGTCGGAAGAAACACTCCTCACACTTGTCCTCCACATTGGTGGGAAGTTTTACAGCCGTGCATGTACCTTTGTGGGGTGACCAGTTGAGAACACTATCAAAGAAGGAGCGCACAAACTTCTAAACCAAAGTTAGCACTCTCAGAAAGAAATGAGGAGGTATACAGCAAGAACACACCTCTGAGCACTTGAATGACATGAGCAACTTGGGCGCATGCACTTGGATGACCGCCAACATCATTGATCTTGCTATAACCACATTGATGGGGAGTCCAGACTGCCACATGCCCTTCAGCCTCTTGACAATCTCCTCTTTGATGCGTGGATAACAAGATAAAATGCCCAATTGACCTGAGCCACCTAGCATGCTTCCATTCCGAACGTTGAGGACAGTGGTAGATGACCATTGATGGCTGGTCTTGTCAATCCACTTGGATATGGTGCCTTTGTTCATGTGTTTGAAGAGCTCTGGGTGGTCTCATTTGAGACTGTCCACCATCGCTTGTGGTAACCAATTATACTTTTTTGTGGCAGAGTTGATGTGAACCTAAAGAAAGGGATGATACCAATTTGTCCATTTGTGGTGCTCTTGTTTGGTACCCCCCCACTTACCATTTTGTGCTTATTTCCATTGCAAGTGGTCAGTGTGGGAAATCGCCACCACATCTAGCATTGATTCCTTATTGGCTGCTGGTGAGTCTTTTAAAACTTAAAAGACATTTATTCAATTCCCATTTCTTTTTGCAGATCTTAACTCACATTATTTATTGATTGACCAGCCTTTGTGTCAACGTGTTTATTCTCATCAATAGCTTGTGCACAGATGCGCTCATGGCAATGGTGTTGTCATTCGGCAGCCAGTGTTCGCTGATGGAGCTTGCACTTGGCCTTTTCTTCTTCATTTGCTTGATCTACTCCGTCCCACATCTCCTCATTCAACTTTTTCAATCACTTCCACTGATTCTCCCTTTGTTCCTCAATCTTGATACGCTTCCAATTGAGGTCATGGAAGGTAATCTGCCATGTTGGCTTGGAACTGTTCCAGCCTTTCTGAGCAGCTTGCATGTTTGTTTTAAGCTCTATGCTAACAATGTTTTGTACAGAACCTTGCGAGATTGTCTTGCTTTGCTCACACTCCAGTTCTGCGTCAATGGTGCCTGATTGGTCAGCATTGTGTGCACATTTGCCAGGTTTGACCACCATGCCATCAGGCTCAGCACACTCTTTTCACCTACAATTCATGATAAGTCTTCTGTTTCTAATCACTCAGGCTGGTAGCCATGTACTTTGCTAATGGTTTTGCACCTTGTAGCTTGGCAGCTTTGATGAGGCACTCAAGCCATACCTCTCTCAGAAACACCCGTTCCTTGTCAGGGAGCACCTTGACAGTAGCCTTAATCATCTGGATCAAGGCCTTGAACCATTGTAGGGATCCATGTCTCCCTAGGTTCATAGCCAGTCATTCCACAACATTCCTCCATGTCCTCCTCTGTCCATTCATCCCATCCGGAACATGGTTTGTCTTCTATCCTCTACTTCCCATATGTCATCCGCTCCTCATTCACTCCGGATGAACACAATCCAGTATGATATTCCATCTATCCGATCCGGAAAACATCGGATTAGACACTGGACACGCCGGCCGGTGGACTCGTATGTCCGGAAGTAGTTAAACCTTGTTCTTACAGTCTCAGGAATGCCTGGTGACTATAAATGCACTGTCTTTTTGTTTGAAATACATCTTTCCACATCCCTTCATCATTGATTTTAAGTCCTATGCAGTCCTGTGCGACTGCTATCATTCCCCATCATTCCTAACACCATTCCTCTTGTTTCTATAGTCCATCACAACCTCCGGACAATGTTCCATCTGTTCCCCAAATTTCTGGACTACCTTCTGGTGTAGGGAAGCTACGTTCCCTGACATGGTATGATGTCATCTAGCCATCTCATCACTCACTAGCAGTCCTTGACACCTCGTCCCCATCACATCCTATCAAAGTCTGAAGCTCGTTCATCAAATCCAAACAAAGTCCGAAATGTTCGTCCTTGTATTGCAAGTCCAAATCCTCATATTGCAAGTCCGAACCATGTCCCATGTCCTGTGTTCATTTGGATCGTGTCAGGTGTTCTTTGATTGGTTCATAATCAATTATTCATGTTCCAAAACTCAATTGCAGGATTGTTTCATGAGCATTGTCATTTACCATGACAACCTCGTGTTTGTTCCTGAATCATGTGGTTCTCGGACTTGAGGATCGACATGTCAATAACACTTAGTCAAAGTTCATGACGTCCCATACTCATTGTTTGTTTCATCTCTCTATTTACCTTGTCCTTGGTTACCATTAAGTCCAGAGTATGCTCTGAGACTATAAATATATGTATTTGGATTTTCGAATACATCTTTCACCCAGTCGGTGTTGATCATCTCTTTCTCGTCCCTTGTCATCTCAAACGTCTTCAATATGAAGTCCGGTGCCCATTGCACAACTTACCCTTGCTCTCGCTCAAGTCCCATGTTCTCTACGCTTTCTCCTTTACAATCCAGCACTCAGGTGTCTCTCGGATGTCCTTCCATTGATTCATCGCACCTGTCCAAAACCTCAGACTTCGTCTGGGACCTTCGGACTTCCTATTCCTTGTCCTCTTATTCATCAGCTTGCATTTGAATCCCTTTAGGGTTGAATATATTGCACCCTTCTTACTTTTCTCTAGCTTTTGACCTGTTTGGTTTAGTCCAGAAGGTTATCAGCAACCCCTTGTTATCTACAACTGGAGCCCACCACAAGGGATTCACAAGAGCTGACCAGGAGGACTCTGCGACCCACTCCTCAACAAAGGGAGGTCAAGGAACTCCTTAGGCAGTTCCAAAACCTTAACCTTTCAGAGGACTCCCAGTTTTTCACATCTGTTTCATCTGACCTCACATGTCACAACCATCTCAATGTAACAGATATATCCGAACCAACATCCAAACTGACATCTGAATCTCCCGTTTCACATTCCTCACTACCATCGCTAAGGGATTCACCATCACCTGACTCTCCTCCTCTCATCTCACCTGTTGTGCCTGGTGTGTTCATAGTCTGAAACCAAGCACCACTCGATTCTCTGAGTTTCACCACACTTGCTGTTCCTGGTGGACTTGACCACTCAATGTCTCCAAGGACTTATTTACTCTTGCCCGAAAATTATCTCAGACTATCTCCCTTGACTCTCCTTTCACCCTTATCACTGGTAGGATCAATCCGAGCTCTCTCACCAATATCAGAACCATCCACCTCATCACCATCCTTATCCTCTCTACTACATCCCTCACCCGACGCAACCTTAACCTCCACACCACCGCATCCACTGGGTTATCTGCCACCTGATTTTTGGACTTTGTTCCTACAAATTCCTATTGGTTGGACATTGTCTGTTTGTCCTACCGCTACCCTATCTAACCTTCCTGCACTTGTTTCACCTACCCTTCCTGCTGCTTCCTCATCTACTCTTCCCACTGCTGCTCTATCCTCATCTATCCCCATGGCCAACCCAGTTATTCGCATGCCCCT
>JBBPJQ010001054.1:0-13663 GCA_038088795.1 Boletus rex-veris
CTGTGGAGGTCGTCTGTGATGACATAGCGATGGTAAATTTAGCTTACAACATCGTAGTCAGTGTGTATTAGTGGTTGCGCACGACGGCCGACGGCCGAGGAGCAGCTTACAGATTCATGACCACTCAGTCAAGAACCCGGGCCAAATCTTTATTCCGGATTGCCGGGTCCGAGTGTGGTGTGGGTTAAAGTTGAAGTCACTTCCTTCGCTGAGTAACGCCGTTTGTGTAAGCCTGAGTGGGCCAGATGACTACTTGGCATTTGAGCTGATGGCTATATGATATCGGGGTTTACAAGCATACCACCCTTTGTTCCAAAGGGGTGGCCATGCACGATGCGCTGGACCTGCTATGAACTTGATCCGCTTCTGTTCAATGTGTGCTCTGCAGGCACTGTCTCCTCCTCATTCACACTAGCAAAAATTATCTTATTACGCCAGGGAACGTGAACATTTACCATCTGCAGCACATTATCTATATCCCCCTTTGACCTGCTGGCTGCACGCTCCCGACCATTCGTAGATACAGTGATGTGTATCGAAGACTAACAAGCCAGATGCTTAGCGCTTAGCCTCATGAAGGGAAGGAAGGTCATGCGTGCGCTAGCAAATTCCACTTATCGAACATGAAGAGTTCAGCAAGATAATCCAGACACAATGGGAAGTGTCTCACCTGTAAAATCCTGTGGTAACGTTCCAATCGCGAGGGCGCCGTTCCACAATTCTTGATGTTAATCGGCGAAACTCGAGAGGAATAGTTCCAGGTATCAAGTAGATGGCGCGAGCCCGTGTGCCGCTCGTATGCCGCAAAGGTATTCGCGTACTTGCTAAATATTACCAGGTATATCGAGCAAAGGGAATGACGATTGAAAAAGAGACAGGAAACGCACTCGTACATAGCTGATGGAATTCGCAACTCTTTAGGTACCCAAAAACCGCTCACCCGACCGTAGACGTGGAGTTTCTTGCGCTGTGAGAGCAGCGTTGCAAGGATTGAGAGGTCAGTTTGATCTGGCAGGTATCGCACCCGCAAGGATTGCAAGCGACAGGAGGGTCGAGAGACATTGAGTGGACTTCATCTTGACGTTGAAGAATGAGGACCCCGTGCGAACTGTGATCACGCGAGTCACGGAAGTTGACGTTCATCTCGTCACAGGACGATGGTAACTTGAGTCGTACCACTCTGCGATTCTGAGTCCATACAAGGATACAGACATGATATCACCCCGAGAAATACGTGTAAGTACTATCACTCGTGCACCTTCAAGCCACCATGACAGCGCGGTACCTAATCTTTCCTTGTTCTAGCCTCACTAACGCATCCTCAATGCCTTCAACGCTCATCGGGAATTCCTCGATTATAGGCTGGATGCCGTGCAGCGCCGCGAACCTCAGCATCTTGACATGTGTCCCCCGTGAGCACGGAAAGCCCCCTTGGATCCGGATACCGCCGTTCAAGATTGGCATGTAGGGCAGGACGAGGTCCTTATCCGATAAAGTCATGGGGTAGATGGTGCCCCTTGGCTCTAAAACCGGCAACAGCCTATTCAGTAGCGTGGTTAGTAGTACCGTTTTTCCCAGGCAGCGTATGACTTACAAATTCCAATCGGGCAGGAATGAGGTCGTAATAATCAGATGGTCGACACGCCATCCGATGTCAAGCTTGCTTGCGCCCTTTGTCACACAGAACTCGGTTGCACCTAGCTTCTTCGCCTCTTCCCTTTTATTGTCTGTGCCGGAGAAAACGACGACATTGCATCCCATCTTGGAAGCAAACTGAATAGCGAGGTGTCCAAGGCCGCCAACGCCCACAACGCCCACGCGGTCAGTGGACCGAACGTGCGTGTATAACGTGTTGAACACGGTCGATCCAGCACACATGAGCGGAGCTGCCGCTGCAGATGGGATCGAGTCGGGGATTTGGAAAAGAAAAGCAGCCTTCCAGACTGCGTGCGAAGCGAAGCCGCCTTGGTCCAGGTCAGTCTCGCCGTATATGGCGCGTTCAGGACACAACATCTCGTTGCCGCTCAAACACTGGTCACAATGCATGCAGCAATTATGCAGGTATCCCCAGCCTGCGCGATCCCCGCTGATTTGTATGTGAGCACGACGGTAAGTGTTTTCATCCGAGAAAATACATACACATTAAACGTGGTTACCTCGGCGCCGACTTGCTGAACAACTCCTACGCCTTCATGACCAAGGACCATGTCGGCGATCTTGTAGTGCTCGTCGGTGCCGCACAATCCCGTATGGGTGATTTTGATAAGGACCTCGTCGTGGGCGAGGTCATCCTTGTGGCCTTTGGACTTGACGATTCTTCCAGATTGATGGCCCTTGTAGACGGTGTAATCTAAATTCAACCTCATCATGATGGTTTGAGGAAAATGGTGTCGCGAAGCAGCTCGCAACTTATCTACCCGGGGGTTTGATGTTGACTTAGTAAAGGTGAATGTGGCGTGCAACATCTTTGCCTGATGGGCCCGACGGGCTTTACAGATGCAAGATCACTGGGTCAAGAAACCCGGGCCAAATCTTCATACCCGGTGCCAGGTCTGAGTGTAATGTCAAGTCGAGTTGGCCATTTCCCAGTTTGGTGCCTAGATATGCGCTCTATCGCTGATGTAACGTGTGGTCACATGCTTGTTTAAGCCTTGGGATTGTAGCTTTTGCTCTTCCGTTTACAGCTTCATGGGACATCTGCTCGTGCATTCGAGCACATCATCCCCGGGCCAGGCCGCTTTGTGGTTCGCCAAGCCTACAGGTATGCCCCTCACTATCGCCTTCGGGGAGTACCGTCAACTTGATGCTTGGTCCTGTGTCCTTCCTAACAGCGCTTGGAAAATTTACCAATACAACGGGACTAGACTGCCTCCGTTCCAACGTTGGAGTTGATGGTCTCTCAGGCTGCTCGCTTGCTCAATGCACCCGATCAGTTCATGCGAGTATGGTTGCTCAAATCCTGGTACGACCAACCCGCTGACGCCCTGTGTCACCAACCTTGATCGGAACATACTAAAAAACTGAGTACGGATCTGGTATTTACACCAATCTGGTGGGCGCTCGAGGGTTGCTTCGTTTTACCCATTGTCACCATATTGAATGTTACTCTCCCTTAAAGAAACATGATTTTTCTCGGTTCTCGCATTCTCTCGAACGCCTTCCGGCGATAGAGGGTCAGGTTATTGGTGCGAAAGAGACGATTTATACGTGCAAAACCTCTCGACGCGTTCGAGGTTCTTGGTTGCGATTTTAACACGGAAGTGAGGGTCATCTTGTACGTTGCCAATGGTGATCCGCGACATACATTTCTCAACCGACAGCAGAGTAACGTCTCCCGAGTTCGTTGACCGCACCGGCGACCGGACGGACGTGACATCTGGCAGATGAGAAGAGGTATTTCTAGAACAATTCAAGGTATGTCTTGGAGCCGAGGAGCACAGCTGGCAAGGGCAGGGTACATGACAACCTCAAGGTTCATGAGAGCAGATGGGCCGGTCGGAGTTGGCGGTGCCTGCGTTGTCGGCGCATTTTTTTGTTTTGTTGGAGTGATGGCAAGTGTTTCTCGTCCTGTGCCAGCGCACGGTTTTTTCGGATGTTTCATTTCTGTCTTTTTCTTGGTTTGATGGACATCAAAACGGACACCTCTTTGTTTGATCGGTGAATAGCATCGATGGCTGAACAACTCAGCCACTGACAGGGAACAACGAACGACCAAGAAAGCTCAAAGTGATGGGGAATGACGTGGAGGTCGAAATTCCACGACGATGTCATTCGAAATAATTTGATTACAATTGCCGCCCTGAGTTATCTCCCGTACGATGTGACGCGTCGGCGACATCCAAAGGCCGTGCTAGAGTTAGATTCGATGACGTTGGACCGACCTCTGACATGGACTTGTGATCGCACCATCGCATTCACCGTACGACCGATCGACTCTTCGCCCCGCGTCACCCAGGCCGCGCTCGGCATGCAAGTCACGGGCCGCCCATCTTACACGTACGTGATCGGCTTTTCCGGTGCCTTTATTTGCTGGCACTCGTCCATACATCCAAACTGGTCGTAGATGATCCCAAACATCTGGCACCAGGTACCAAAGCCGGAGATGAAAGTAAATATATATATTGTATATGAGTATTCGATGTCACCTCCATGATCGTGTTCCACCGACGCCGGTCATGGACTGAGAGGGGCGGAACTTGATATATTGAATCTGATACTATGTACATGTACTTGTTGACACCTGGAGCGTGTGCAGATTCTATCACACCGTGCCAAGTACTGATAGCGTGTGCCTCATTCGAACACGTACCGACGTCCTCAGATCAGATCACACACTTTTTTTCCTAGCGACGTCGGTGTCACGGCGCGTGCCGCCCGCCCGCCCGCCGGAGTTGCACGACCGGCGAAACCGTCGTTCCGCTGGCTCCGACAATGTACCGAGACTCCGCGCGCTTCTTTATTTTTATTTTTTCTCTTGTTATTGTTATTCTCTATTTTCTTTTGCGGCTTGTGTCCGAGGGTCACCGCGGTGAAACTCACGCCTGCCTGATCGAACCACCTCCGGCATTCAATAAATATCCTTGCCCATCAACAAAGTTGATCAACGCCTTGTAAAAAAGAACAAGGAAGACGCAACGTGTACGTCTCCTGGGAGCGCCCATGATTCAACGCCTACATACGCGCAGAGACAGCCCCCATCCGAGACACTGAATTGGCCACTTGGCCATCCTGGCCAAACCGCTCCACCGTATCGCCTTCCGACGTGATCGTCACATCACGCATCCATTCATCCATCGACCGACCCACTTATCACCGTAAGCCAAACCAAACCAACTTTGTACGGTAATACAGTCACACAGATCTATGCCACACATGCCACATACAACTGACTGCAACAAAAATTTGACTGCGTACGACTGCGGTTCCTGAACCTCTGCGTTGGCGAATTGAACCGTACGGCATGACTTAGAAACCCCGCAGTCCGGTATCATCATGCTTGAATGGATTATGGATGAAACGTGAACTCTGCATCCGAGTTGGGCAAGTCGACGAGTGGGACCATGCAGAGGGCTCGGAGGCAGTGCCTACCAGGCTTTGAACAAGTCTCGTTATTCTATCGCAGGGTTGCAGGTGCCGCGGTTCTCGGGCTCCCTGCACATAATGGGAAAGTCGGAAAGATGCGGTGCAGCATTCAGAAAAGAGGAGAAAGAAAAAGGTATGGTCGCGACTGAGACGATGCAGAGGAGCCTCGATGTGATGACACTTGCAATTTGACGTGTATGCGTTGACCCAAGCGGCTATATGGCTTTTGCTGTATATATATTTAACCATAAGTTCGAACGATCGCGTCGATCTACGACGGATGTGGAAGCGAACGAGGCTGTTCAATGGAAAAGCTGGTGATACGGTGATGGTTTGAATGTATAACAAAGGATTCAAGTACGGGCAGGGTCCATCAGCGATGGGAAACATCAGACGTACTTTCTATTCAATGCTCGAATTCGAGCGGTCGTCGTGGGTGTACGCCCTGAATCCTGCTGGTGAGACCCGCGCAAAGCGGAATCCAAGTACTCCGCGGTGCCACACGTCTAGATCCCAAGTGCCAACGCCGAACATGAACATGAAAGGCTTCCAGATGGCGGTTTTTGATCACCGGGGACATGTTTGTGACCCTTCCATGCCCGGGCGTTTCGAAAGGACGCATTATGCCGAAAGCGCGTACAAAGCAAGTTGCCGATTCGATCGGAGATTCAGTTCTCTTCACCCCCGCATCTCTACACGACGCGAGGATAGCCCCATCGCACTTGCTAGGGACGTGACACTGAATTCGTTTTGCGAGTTTTCGTAGGTAGAAGGGGTGTCGTCAGTTCTGAGATCTTTCTGAACCAGTGCTAGTCATCTTTGGTATCTAATTACTCACTAATCGCCAATCGCTAGTCCTCTACGATCACCGGTCACCTTTGCCCACTGAGCCAGAAAGGCAAAACTATACGGTATGTACTGTACCAATAATCTTTGAATCTGAACTCAGGTCCGCATGTCGGATCTCGAACGCGCGTCGACCAGGTCTCGCTGGCACCCATTTCCACATCTCACCCATCTCACATCTCACATCTCACATCTCACTGCTCCCATCTTACACATACTAGTCACGCAAACTCCCTGGAACCTGAGACTCTTGGAGTCTCCGAGTCACGGATACGATCTGCATCCCCATCAGCTGGAAACCAGGGCAGTGTCGAAAGGGCGGCGCAACAGTTGCACTGCCCCCCTATCCAAGATGCAAGCTAGTAGCCCCCTGCGCAAAGGCGGAGTTCAAGCGCCGTAGTCGACGTCCGTCGGTGGTCGCGCATCAGTAAAATGTTTTTTTTTTAATCCTTCACCAGCAACTGAATTGGCCTCAAAGGCGTTCGACACACGACGCCATGAATCCATGATCGCCGTTTGCAGTACCTTGCCCCTGGACGTGTGCGCACACTGCGCGTGCCTGTGGATTCCAATTTCCAATTGCAACTATCCCGCGCGCGTCGTCTGTACAACTTGAAACTCGGCGTCGTCGGGTTTTGCGGCCACTCTTTTCCAGGCTTTGCTGTGTCGTCGGCCCTGGCACGTCATCTCATCCGTCCGACCCGATCAACATGACAACATTGTCACTGACAGACAGATCGGATTTCGAAAGCACCACTGCCCATCATGCGTCACGGGACTTGTGCTGACTACTGATTCATTGATGACTGAGCACTGAGGGTACTGACTCATGGCCTGGATTGGAGAGTTGATGGAAACCCGAATTGGACTCGGATCCGCAGTCTGGGATCAGATTCAGATTCGCTCGTTCCTTCGAGGCACATTATGATTGAGAGAATTTAATTGTATCTTGTCGTCCCCAGCCTTACAGTACAGTACAGTACTTCTTTTCCATTGACGAGGCGGTGTAGACTTCTTCCGGAAGTTGTTGACTGAGTCGTTTGCGCTCATGAATCATAGGTACTGTATACCCGAGTCTGACTCGAGCCTGGGATCGACAACGTCTGGGCACCAGCTCATCCAACGCGTACTACGTGCTTCGAAAAAGACCTCTTGCCTCGAGATCGTGCTGCGTGTACCGCTACTCACTACGACCCGGAGGGCCGAAAACCTCACATCACCCGGATCTCAGAGACGTACCCGGCGTGCGCGTGAACGGCGGCGCCGATCGACTCGGAGTTCATTCCATCCCTCCTTCCCTTCTTCCCTTGGGTTGGCACTTGGCAATGACACTTCTTTGTCGCGACTGCCATCGGGCACACACACGGACACAACACTGCCCCGACATACCCTCTAGACATTCTGAGAGACGGCTGGGGACACCCCCGGCCAGCCTGATCAACACTCGCATACATTCCTTTTTTTTTTTTGGGTCAGGCCCGCCCCGTGTCACCAGAGGCAGTGCACGACGCACGTCCAATGTCCATCAGCCTTTCTCTCCACGCGCATGACGCTCTCACTGGCCTCGGCAGACCGTCTTAGCATCATCTCCGAAAATCAAACGTCCGATACATCGGATACCTAGTTCCACGGACGCGATCTCCTCGTAGGTTTGCAAGTACCACACACATTCAAGTTGTACATACATGGACACGTCCTCGTGCTAGCCTCGAGGTCAGACCACCGCCACACATTCAACGCGCGTTCCATCAGAAAGCATTAAAAAATATTAATGATTTGCTTTTCCAAGAGTCTGTCGTTCCAGTTACATAAATAGGTTAGGATGACTCACGTCCACCAATATCTAAGATGAGCTACGCTACAAGAGTCGAACATAGGAGGGCGACGAATAATAAAGATGGGAGCGGTGCACACACACGAGAATATACGAAGGCGAGCAGAGGGTGAATCGTGCTATCAATAACAGCATAAATGATAGGTGGGATGCGGATGGGAATAGGCGGGGATCAAGGTAAAGCAGAAACCGTAAGGCGTCCCCCGTATGTATGGTAAGTAATCGTAAAAGTGAACTTGAGGATACAATGCAAAGATTATCTTGATGCGGATTATATGGGGCATCGATGACTTGCGGTAAAAGAGAGAGATCAACGTGACCAGGTATTAGACCATGACGCTCATGCCGGGCCATGCCTTGTCTTCAGTCTTGGGAATCGTCAGCTTGTCGGAGCCCTTGGCGGCATCCAAGATACGCTGACATTCAGCGCCACCTTCAGAACGCACTGAGTAGACATAGATGTTGAGTTATTGCCATGGGTGGAAGTGAGGATACTTACGATGTCGGTTGAGAGCGTCCATACGAGCAAATGTCTTGTTGCACCCCTCGCAAGTGAAGGGACGGTAATTGGAATGCAGCTGTTCGTGACGTTTGCAATCGTGTTGCCGAGCGAAGCCCTTGCCACAGCCAGGCCACTTGCACTGGAATGGCCGTTCCTCGTTGTGGGACCTCATATGACCTAATAAAGGGGTCAGCATATGAGGTAAAGCAACACGTTGAATTGAACAACACACCCTTCAAGTTGAAGCTTCTGGTGAACGTACTACCACAGCCTGGCACAGGACACAAAAAGTTGGCATCTTGCTTCCTGCGACGATGACTTGCACCAGCTGTGCGTTCGCTCGTCACAGTCTGCTTCGAGACATTGACCATAGGGCCGTTGACGGGCTGGGGAGAGAGAGCTTGGCCGGACATCGGGAGTTGTCTGCCGGTGAGTGCAACGTTGGGAAGGTCTTCGTAGTGAACACGTGGACTTGCGGACGGACTGGGGTATGGACTCTGGCGATTAGAGGACAGTGCGCTCCAGCTACCGTCTCCACCACCACGAGAACCAGAGGAGGCTCTCCGAGCGTGGCCGCGAATGGAAGGGACTGTCTCCTGTGGGTATAGGAACTGACGATTGATGAAGTCTTGTTGGGATGAAGGGGGATAGAACAGCGAAGATGTCATATCCTCGGAGCGCGACAGGCGATTATGGCCTGGGCGACCGCTATCGGACTTGGCTCGACGAATACTAACAGCGGCGGGGTCGCCGGGAGTGAGGTAGGAAGACATGTTGGTCGAGGTGGGGTTAAAGTTGAATTGGGGGAGGGTAACGTTTGAGAGATTGAACGCCGATGATGAGTAATGTTGGTGGTGTTGAGGATGGACTTCGTTGAGGCTGACGGTAGGGGCAGTGTCGTCGAGGGCAGAGCCTTCAAGGGGGTTGAGTTGGTCTGGAGTCATGAGAGAGGAATTCCAAAATTGAGGACGTAGAGATGAAGCAGTATCTGACTTGCTGCGCGTACGAGGGGGGATGTTTGGAATGAGAAAGTTGGTATTTGTACCATCGGGATGTAGTTGGGGACCGAGAGCGGACAGCCCCCTATGGGAAGTGTGGCTGTGCGGAAAAGGCTGTACCTGTTCATGGAATTGAGGTGGTACCCCGAGAGATTGGGAGACCTCGGTCTGTTGAATTTGTTGGTGATCCCATGGGGGTGTTGACGCTTGTTGCTGTGGTCCGTTTTGCGATGAGCCTGTTACGGAGGTAAAACGCAGAAAATACAAAAATGGTAAGAGTGGATTTCCAGAAATAAACGTTTTGATATCAACAAAAAACTTGCCTTGATGGAGTGTTTCCAGGGTGGCTTGGAAGGGAACGGCTTGTGAAGCCGCTCCACCACCACTTACGGGAGTAGCGGGGACTATGTGAAGTTGAGGACCGCTCGAAACGAAACCGCCATCGCCCTCTGGGGCATTAATCATTGGTGTTTCCTGGGGGAATAAGGAAGGGCTACTGTCCGGAATGAGAAGCTGAGGTGGGGACTGTGCTTTTCGCGGGGGAGACAAGGTTCTTTCACCTGGCAGCTGGTTTTGCCGCCAGTTAGGGGATTCGAAGCGCAGGTTTTCAAAGTTGTGTGCCACGTCGAGATGAGGGGAAGAATGGGGGAGGATCTGAGGGTTTGAGGAGAGGGAAGAAGCGCGGCTACGTGGACGACCGTCGCCGTTGCTGGAGGGGGAGCTGTGATCGTATGAGCGAGGGGAGTGTTGGTCGATTGGAGCAGGGGTGACGGATACGGCTACATGAGCGCCAGTGGGATCAAAGCCAGTCACGTAGTCGCTGTCAAAGACGAGGAGACCAGACGAGTTTGGGGCGTCGTATTCTGCGGGATCGTACTCGTCTCCTCGGACGGCAAGATTGTCGAGACCCTCGCCAAGAAGGGCAAAGCTGTCGGGGCCATCTGGGTCGTAGCTAAGGTCAGACTGACCCGAGTAGGGGGAGTTGTGGTAGGATCCGTTGTAGGAGGGTGTGTGGGGGAAGGGAGGGGACTGGAGATGGCTGAATTCGTACATGTCGAAGGACGGAGTTCCGATGTTGATTGGTTTGTTCGAGGGGCTTGGTGAATGGTAATCTTGGTCGCGATAGTGTACTGGATCTGACTGGAGAAGGGCCATCGTCGAAGGGAGGGGTCGGGGCGAGTAGATGGTCGATCGATGGAGGAGGGAGGAAGGGGAAAGGGAAGATTAAGCGCGCGGGGAGAAGGGAGAAAGACCGGTGAGAACTTGTGTCGCAAATGGAGTGCCGTGCTTTTATTTAACCTCCGCCACCCCTCCACCCAATAATTAATGCTACAACTAGCCTCTACCTCTGCTTTCTTGCCCATTCTGTGTACCGTTAGGTCTGGCTGTCTCGTAGTCACGGGTCTTTTCTTTTGTCTCCAATGACAGCTCGGAAAATTCACATGAGCAAGGGCAATATATCGAGTCCGCGGAAGTCATCCCGCTCCCTCCCGTGTTCCAGGACGTTCTCACTCAGCTGCTGACGAAGCCTGCGCCCGAGATTATATTCGTGACTTCAGTCCATCAGCGTCGCAAATGCAATCGGCTCCATTTGCTTCCGATGTCTGATCGAGTTCGCCGCTGTCATGTTGGCGAATCACAACTCGGTCGAATACTCCTCAGTTCAGAGGTTGGGTCCGTTGATCTCAGCACCGCCCATCGTTCCTCTCCGACGCTGAATTAGGGGCCGCACTGCTTCGTCGCACGCGCAAAGTCGGCGCGTTAATAAAGGCGGGCTGTGCGCCATCACTCGACCATCCTCCCATCTCCCTATGATACCCGGCCATGCACCATCTCGCCAATTCTCCCGCGTAGGTTTGTTCCTTTGCTGTGTCTCGATCGCTCGCTCCGCCACCGCAACTCCATCAATACTCCACTCCGACAATCCACGTACAACGTTGCTCACTTCCATGATGGTCGCACATCTCCTTGCTGCGCACATACCCCCGGGACACCCGCGCAGTCCATCTCCGGCCAAGAAAGATATTAAGTAATTTCATTCACGAGCCATACCGTAACTGTCAATGGCCGTCCCGTATCGTTACGATCAAACGTGATGAGTCCTCCAGTGATGGACCACAAATACACGCTATTCAGAACCGAGCCAGACGGTGCCTTTACAGATAGCTTGACGTGTGAATACTCGTGTGAGTTCACACCTAGATAGAGCTTTGGCTCGTCGTTGCACTTGGCGCCCGGGTACTTGTATAGACCCCACGTCACGTATAGCGGGCATCGAGTTTCCCGAGAGCTCGTGCGCACGATTGACGTGATGAAAACGAAAATACTTCAATGGCGTCTCTTGATCGGACCTCTCCTTTCTTGGCGTGGTCAGCCATCGCAGAGAGGATCCCTTGAATGCGATACCAGAGACAGCCCATCAGCGCAGCCCTACACCGCAAATAGTCTAGACGCCCTGTAGCGATGATTACAAGGTGCAAAGTCTGATCCACCCACTGCGGTGGCTCGGATACAAACTTGCATAAACAAATGTGTTCTCCTCACCTCCTTTCATCCCGCACTTTGACGCTAGCACACATCAACGGTAAGCACCATCCAACATCCCTGGCGTACCAAACCTCCCGCGGAAATGTCCGTCGTCACACTTTCTGTACATTCCAATCACTTGGCTTCACGATCAAAGTTTACCAGGCCTTCGTGGCGACCACGTTCGCCCAGTGCACCGCCATACACATCCGTCCGGATCATTCCTGAACGTCCGTCTCTCTGGGCTCTCACCACGCCCCCTTTTGGAGTCCTCCATCATGATGCGCGGATGACGCGCGGACACGTTCGTGTCCCATCCCTCTACGGAACAAATAGCAAGGTTTGATGCAGGTATACACAGCCAAGGAGGTTAGCCCAACGATCGGTAGAGGCCTACATTCTCATGCGGTGAGCCTTTTCGTTCCCGTCCATTGGTTTGTGTTGGGATAAAACCTCGAGAGGACATGACTACAGGGTAGGAGGGACCGATACTGGGCAGTACTGAGACGGCACCCTATCCATGGCTCCCATACGTCGTCAAACGTCATTCATGCGCGTCGTTCAACGTCACTCGGAACGGCCCATCTGTCCGAGCGCGCCATTGGCCTAAAGGTATCAAGGACCCAGGCAACCATGAACTCCTCGGAGGCTTCGAATCGATGGGAACGCACCGTGGCAGACCATGTCGGAGTTCATGTCTATGCCGTACGACGTCGTGTGCATGATCAGACGACAAGCACTTTCTGAGACTATATGCTCTATACTGGACGTTGGACACGACTCATTCGGAGCCGGAGTCAAGAGACCGTTGGTCACCGGCCTGTGTGTACCCGCAATACGAGGTCCGCGCGTATCCTTCCGGTTGGTTCAGTTCCACGGGTGTACGACGACGACGGCCATTGGACACTTGAGCGGGGGAGAGTATATTCGGCTATCCACGGCCTGTCGGTCGGATGCGAGATGCGTTTAATCTTGTCCCTCTCCCCACGTCCAGATGTCACTCGCACGATCGGGACAGTCATGCTTGAAGTGTCTCGCGGGATCATATTATTAGCAAATACTTGCCTCGTCATCGTGAATGGTTCGATTGGGCGGACCAATCAGAGCAAGAGCGCTTTGATTTCCGGTGGGACGTGATTGTCCTTTTATGTCTTTGAGCGTGTGTATTTCTGATTGCCAGTGAATCTAGGTGCGGGTGCGACGGGATGATGTGTCCCCACCCCATCGGGTTTGGCCGAGTGTCGTGGACCTCCCTCATAATCGAACGACTGAATATCTTTGACCGGCGCGTTCACTTCTTGGAAGCGCTCTGCGACCGAATAGGATTGTGCAAGAACATGAGTATTATTAATATTCTTGTACAGGTGCAACTTAAAATTTAAAACCCCCTGCCACACCCGCACGGCTGTCGTCGATATGAAAAAAAGGAACGAGGCTGTGATTTTATCAGCTCATATCCATATCTCGTGTCGCAAGCACCGCCCGACAACCTGGGACCCTTTCAGAGCTTGTCGCCATATGAACGCGCTCCACCGGCAGGGGTACAGTATTGATAATGAATTTGATGACGAATCTTGTTAGATCCCTCGAGTTGGGGGTGGGGGTTTTACTCCTTTTTGCGTCTCGGGCTGTGGGACATTCGTGTGTGTGTGTTTTTATTTCTTTTCCTGACGGTGATACAAACCCCCCTGGACCTTGGTTCTCCACCAGGCCTCAGGCTGTGTCTAAGGCACTTTTTTTAAATTTTAATGTTCTTTCCCTATAGGCTTGAGGCTTCCCCCCTTTCCTCACTTTGGGCCGGATCTGGATCGTGTCTGGACTTGGGAAGTCATGACTGGTCCGAGGAAATGCGATTACTATAGCAAAGTGCAAGGG
>JBBPJQ010001055.1:0-13657 GCA_038088795.1 Boletus rex-veris
CTACAGGCAACTCTACTTCCTTCCACTTGTCTTTTTCTCTGTGCAAGCGACCTAGCAAATGAAGGCTTCACTTAAGTGTGAGTCCTTTAGGGTTGTTTCAATATTTCTGTACACATGCATCACTGGACTGGCCATCATGCATGTAGAAAAGCGATTTCAGCGGTTGAATGAGACGATATCATGGTATGTCGTTACTATTGAACCAGCAATGCAGCTGACTATTGTTAGCTATTTCTGCAAAATGACAGTCATGTTTTCATCGAAACCTTTTTACACGACCTACGTTAAACCACCTGGCATCGATCCCCTCTCTCCCAATATACGAAACAGCACCAAATTATGGCCCTACTTCAAGGATGCTATTGGTGCAGTTGATGGCATCCATCTCCCCATAGCCCCACCCACCGACTTAGCTCCCCTTTACCAAAACTGGAAAGGGGGACTATCGCAAAATTGTCTCTTCACATGTGATTTTGATCTTCGCTTCACATATGCACTCACTGAATGGGAGGGTTCTGCTTCAGATTCCCAGATTTTTGATGATGCATGTTCCTGCAACTTGGATATACCTGGGATACCCTTACAGACTGGGTCTACTTGTTCCGTATCGTGGTGTTCAATACCACCTGGCAGAATGGGGCTGTGCAAGCATATGGTAAGTAATCCCTCTCACTCTATACATTTGAAGTTGATGATTGCACAACCCCATAGATTATTGTGAACTTTTCAATCTGTGACATGTGACCGCAAGAAATGTCATTGAGCATGCCTTCGGCATACTCAAAAAATGTTTTCTCATCCTTCTTCTTCTGGTTCACTATTCTCTTGAGATCCAGGCTCGGATTCTGGTGGCTCTGATTGCCATCCACAATTTCATTTTATCTCATAACCCTACTGGTCAAATTGTACACAATAACAATGATGACCCCAATGGTGAAGATGCAGATAGGGACATGGATTTAGGTGATAGAATAGCACATGCAATGTGGGATGACTATGTTCAACTCAGACAGGCATGGCAGAACGATGTCAGCATGTAGTTGTGCTACAGAATACATGTATCATTCCAATACATGATGTGAATGTGAGTACAACAACATTTTGAGTGAAAATAAATAAAGGAAATAAAGAGTTAAAATTCATGGTCATTGTACACAGAATAGTCCATGTTTGAACTTGCATCATCATTGCTGGCAGCGATGCAATAATTGGCAACTGTGTTAGTGTTTGACCCCACAGTGCTACTGAAGTATGCGTCAACCGGATAACAGGAATATTGTGTCACTCCCGCATCATATCCTGCAAACAAGGAAGAAGCTGGTGATGTGGAAGAAGAGGCTGTGGATACCGGTGCAGAAAATGTAGATGCTGGCAGAGAGAAAGTGGAGGACAGTAGAGAAAACCCAGATGATGATTGAGAGAAATTGGATGTCAGAGAGGTAAAACTGGACGATGATGGAGAGACTGCAGGTGGCACTGGGCCAAACTTACTCTCATACCAGTCCATTGCAATCTCGCAGTGGACTTGAGCATCCGTCAGCTCAGCATACATCTGGCAGAAGCCCTCGTTGCTGATGAATTCGATAGCCAATTTGCTGCGGACATTTGATGGTATCAGAGCGGCGTCTTGATTGAGGTTAGCTAGTGCAGTTGATCTGAATGCTGAGGCCAAGGAGGCAATCACTGGTGAGGGTAGAACAGCAGGAGCGGTGCCAGTGGATGATCCAGTGAGTATGTCCTGAAAAGTTTGCATGCAATCTGTTGTGCAATTGAGGGCACCCGTCATGCCTGTGATTGCAACTGCACTCGCCATTGTAGATTCGGCATTGAACACCTTGGAGCGTTTGCTAGGGACAGAGCTAACAGAACCATCTTGAGCTGATGTTCTCACATGAGTTTTGCTGGCAGGCTTGGCCTGAGCCAACATTCTTGTGGAAGATTGACCTTTCACTGCCAAGGATAAAAGGCTGGTTCAAGACGAGGAAGGGGCCCGGCAAGACCTTTCTGAGGCGGGGCACTTTCCGCTCTGGCTCTGCAAGGATGTATTGCTGTGGATCCTTTATTCCGTTTAGTGATGCATGTATCTTGCTTTGGTCAGGTTTGAGCTGTTTGTGCCATTGTATCAACTTTGGATGGGGTATATGTCAGAGCTGTTAGGGCTGCGTGTTCCTGATGTTTCATCGTCGTCACATGAAGGCAAGATGCCAGGTGCTTCCTCTATGCATGTGAAACTGGTAAAGGCAGTCAAATGCGCTCCTCACTTGACACAAAAGGCATTCAATCCATAAGGGGTTGATCAGCTAGAGCCAATATGATGGGGATTTTTAACCAAAATGAGTTATTTAGCTGATCACCTCCTTATACCTGATTGGCTCTCAACTTTGCTGAGCTGACTCAGCATGGGCCTCAAGCAGAGTTATAACTCTGAGCTTCCTAATATGACCCAGCTAGGCTTAGGGACCGCAACCAGGTGCTTTGCACTCCATTCCCCTGGGTCAGGAGAGATAGCCCATTGAAAATAAATGGATGGCAACATTGGAAGTCATAAGAGGAGAAAATTCCCAAGTCACTTCTCATTCTTCCAGTTCTGCTGTTTTCACCATATCTGACACTGATACAATCTATGCTGAGACTGAATGCCAAGAAACCCAATATGACGGCTCAGGGACAGAGTCAGAGCAAAGCAGTGGAGATGGAGACCAGAAGGAAGGAATCCTACCAGCAACAAAATATATGGGCAATAAAAATCAGCCTGAGGAGTCTCAAGGAGGCAGCAGCTCCGACATACAGCAAGCTCTGCCGGCTGAGCAGGTGGATCCCTCAAGTGCCCCATCTGCTGGTGGTGTCGGTGACCAGGCTGGACCTTCCAGGGTTGAAGAGAATGGAGGTGGTTCCAAGCTTCTGAAAGAAGTCCTGAAGATCCTCTGAGAAAGATGGGTCCCTTGGAAAAAAGGCAAAGGGTGATGAGAGAAAGACGTGTTGGCAGGCCATTGTCCAAGAGTTGAGAACCCTGCCTTTATACAAGGGTTTGAAGAAGGCTGAATGGATGGAGAAATTAAGGGTGAGTCTGAATAGCAGGGCCGGGTTTTTGATCTAACAGCTCAGTTGCATAGTATTACCTTGCTTGGATGCATCAGCAAGGCCAAGGAAAGCAAGGGAAGCTTATCAATCTCGGATAAAAATAGACGGCCTGGATGGTCATTCAGGAGCTTCAAAGGAAAGAGTTGCTAATGACTCTTGAGGAAAAGCATGGTGCGACTGCTGGCTCAAACGACATGCTGTGATTCTACCAAAATCAATTGACTGATGTCATGGAAGACATGAGTGAAGGGGAGCTAGAGCAAGCCCATCAAACAGCCGAGGAATAGAATACAACTGGAGCAGTGCCGGAGGCCCAGGCCCGGTGAGTACGTTTCTTGGGTTTTTCCTATGTCTATGCTGATGCATGACCTCAGATTTGCCCAGCAGAAGGCCTTCCCAGTCATAAAGAGCTTCACCGAAGAGATGTGGAAGAGGGGCGGCATCTGTATGGTCATATTGTCCAGTTTCAAGGGCAAGAAGGGGGATGCATTTTCACAAATGTAAGTATGATGTTGATCTTTTCGAGGGCAATGTCTGAATAGCCAGCAGACTTGACTTCAATGAAAACATTGGGGACAGACCGAGGTTTGAGGGGACCAAGGAAATTCAGCATTGTTTGGACCGCTTTGTTACTTCATGCTTCATGCTGGCTGCCAGGAATGACAAGCAAGGGGCCCAGCCAGAAGGAAGCAGCGAGGCAGAGCAGAAGAAGGGGAAAAAGACAAGTCAAAAAGACCCAGATGAATTAGTGAGGAAGATCCTCCAGGAGAACGGCACCATATGGATTCCCAAGATCAAAAGAGCGAATTAGGCCAAGCTGCAGTCCATGGTCAGGGGCTTTCTGACCGCCCATTACAGTAAGTGATCTCAATGATATGCAAGGAGATTTCTGGTTCAATGATGGTTGCCAGGGTATAGGATTAGTATGTAGGAAGCCGAATGCTACCGCTCCATTCTAAATGCTGTCCAGCAAGGCAGAGACATTATTCCTGCTGAAGCACCTCCCTCCGGAATTCCGCATCCCTGGAGACCTGAGTCACCTTAAGTTAGAAGAGGCACAGACCTTCTTGGAGTTTATCCTCAACAGACAGGAGGCTGACCCTGATGATGTGTTTGAGTTTCAGTATTGGCTTGACCAGAAAGGTGACCTCCAGGAACCTCTGGACACTTCTGATGAGGACCAGACTGTTGCTGCATTAAAGGGCAAGGCTAGGCTCCCAAAGGGATTGAGAAGCCAAGGATGCTGTGCCAGAACCGAAGATGCCAAGGATCTCGACCCAGACTATCAGGGGAATGATGAAGATATGGACCAGGGAGACCAATTGATGGGTGAGATTCCAGTGCTGAATGGAAACCCTCCCTCCAGCGATCAGGCCAATGAAAAAGGCAAGGGTAAGGCCGAGGAGTTGACCGAGCAGGGAGACAATTACAGAGGAGAGAAGGGAGGGCCGAGAACCATTCAGCAGCAAAATGCCAAGGGCAAGAGTAAAAAAGTAACCAAGGAAGGAGAGGGTTTGAGCCGAGAGACCACACTACCTACAGGGGGGTCGAACACCAATGATGTGGAAAAGGGCAAGGGTCAGGCTAACCAGGAGATGCTGCTGGAGGGAATGGATCGACCCAGAAGGCCTGACCAACTGAAGGAGAAAGCCGATTGGCCTAAGGCAAACAGCCAGAAACTACTCAGAGGTAAGAGTCTTTTGAAAGCTGGACGTTCATGCTAACTAGAGGACGCCGCTAGAAGGGCAGCTTCCACCGAGAATGCCCGACCGACTGAAGGACAACGGCAGTGGGCTGACAGCAAAGGGCAAGGAAATACTCTGAAGTAAGAGCTCTTTGAGAGCTGGATTTTAATGAAGATAACCTTGGTCATTGTCAGATACAGAGATTGTGCAGATAGACCCTGAATCCACAGAGAGCCCAGAGGCCAATGTCCAGCTCTCCAGCCCCCCTGTTCCCAAGGAAGGTGGAAATGAAGGTATGCAAGGCTTTGAGAATATATGCATCAGCCCAGACAAACTAACGGTTGCAAAACAGAAGAGCTGACCCAGCCTTTCCGCCCGATGGATGCTCAAGTCAAGTATGGTCCCCCCAAAACAGAAGGGCCCAAACAAGGGAAAGCAGAAGGAGAAAGCGGAGATCATCCCAGAGCCCAGGGATATCAGAAAAGGTAGAGCCATTGACTCAAATACGGATAGTGATTATGGTACGGCAGTTCCATTTTATTTAACCGCAACTGTTATTGATGCAGGACATTCCGAAGCAAATGAGGCAGCTAAATGCAATAATAGCCAAGGACAATGTGGTCCAAAGCAGCTGAAAATTGGGCTCCCGAAGCTGAAAGCCCTCGGTGAGAGAGCTAAGATTAGGAGGGGGAAGCAGGATGAGAATCATATGCATTTTACAAATGCTTAACTTCCTAACTGATTTGATGAACACAAAAGATGATGAACAGACCTTGCCAAATGCAGACCAGCATGATGAGCCTGACCTTTTGGCTTCCAATGCAGACATTGCAAAGGTTAAGAGCAAGGAGGGGCAGTCAAGTAAAATTGGTACCCAATTTTCAATGCTTCAATACATGCTCACTAATATAATGGGTTTCAAAGAGCGTGATCAACACATGTCGAGTTCCAATACCTTTGGTTGGGACAGGGTCGGGCCGCCAAGGCCAAAATTGGTCCACCAAAAGGAAGCCGTTAAAGGAGGAGAGCCAAAGCAACTGCAAGGGACTGGCGATGTGTCTAGGCGTCGGCCCACCCCAGGACCAGGAGAAAGCAGCAGAGATACTGAGAAATGTAAGTACTCCCTCTTGCTCTGATCCCTCCTGCGGCATTGACTGATTACCTTCGGCTGTAGTGTCTTACGGAGACTTGGAGAGTAGCAGATCCAAAGCAAAGGCGATAGACGAAGTACCAGTGATATACAGAGAGCCCAAAGAGACCGCTACAACACGGCATGAGCCACTGGTGTATGCAAAGCAAGCTGCAACAGGCTCTGATACGACCCATCCGGCTTTAAAGTCTGTCATAAAGAAGCCGAAAACAAGTACATTTGGCAATGCATCCTTGGAGGTCATTCAGGGTGAATGGAAAGAGGCTACTGCATAGTTTGGCCAACTCAGAGGCTAATTTACAGAGCATACTAAAGATGGGCCAAAGACAAATGAGCCTTCCCTCAAGCCGAAGATCAGGAAGCCGAAATCCAGCAAGGTTGGCAAATCGGCGTCAAACAGTAAGCAAAGAAATACTATAAGCTTGGGAGAAGACTGACAGCTATGCTCCAGACCAAGATTTGACTGACAAAACCTCAGCTTTCTCAAGGACTGAAGAGGCGCCAATCAAGGAAAAGGCCGGGTTGAACAACACCGAGAATCAAACAGCTTAGACGGTGGGTTACATTACTGTTGAAAATCTGGGTATTTGCTTTCAGCTTTCTTTTACATAACCCAGATTCTAGACCTGATTACATCAGTGGTCCAGACTTTCAGACACTAGGTCCGATTACACTATCACATATTACTCATCATATGACATCATAGATAACCACCATTATTGCTATTGGCTATAGATAGGACTCTTATCATTCCTATCTCTTATCTTTACCTATCCTAAAGTAGAGGCATACAGGTACAAACAAATACCTGATTACTATATAGAGGAGAGCTCATTCGATACTGCTCTCCTCAGTTCTTTACACTCTGTTTTATACAAGCTCTTTCTGCTTCTATAAATCTACTCGCTCCTCAAGCTAGCAACCTCTATCCTCAGACCTAGTGAGTACCTCCCACTAGGCACATACCTTCCTCTTGTCACTTGCATTACGCTTGCAGCACCTACTGTTCTCAGACAGTAGAGACAAATGGAGTACCGCGCACTTTGTTAGGTTATGAGCCCTGCTTAATCAAGGCTTGACATATTTGCGCTTTCCCGTCACCCTTGATCTAGCAGAAATGGAGGCTAGAGTTGCTGCGAGTTTCTCCAAGACTATTGTCCTTCTTGGACATTGTCTTATGCTCATCGCAATGAACATCCCCTTGTATGCACTTGGGGCTGTTTATTTCTTTGTTCATCACTTTGGAGACATCCTCATTCAAGTCGATGATGGTTATTTTTCTCTCGATATGAATCACAATGCTAACAATGAACATTATATGTTGCATCTGGTTTTGTCTACTAGACCCGAACAACCAGATCAACAGGTTTGTGGTGATTCACCTCCACCTCCATCGGAGAGACCATCATCTTCCCAACCATTGTCGGAACCTGCGACCAGAGTAACCTACGAGGTTTATTCCGAGAGACCCCCTTCGCAGTTGTCCTTCCCTGCTCTTCAAGAACTCCCTTCCATCGTCTATACACCCTGTCCAGAGGATCCCCAGTGTCATCATCGACTCACTGCCAATTTGACTCCCTTCCATCTATCCTGCCCTTCCTATCAACGTCACGTTGAAGAAGGAGAATATTGTGATGAAATTAGATGACTTAGTGCTGGAGAAGTAGCAATTCCTCACGAACTACTGATTCGAGGAGGTTACACTTTTACTCCCGCTTACAGACCATTCAGAGGAAGAACTAGATCGGACTCGATTCGCTCAGACCTTCCAGGTTTAGTCGATAGTCCAGAACCAATTCCTATTCCTCCTCTCCCTGCACCATCTCCTCCTCCACCTCCATACTTTCCGCCTCACAATCCTCTGGATGGCGCGCCTCTCCGAATCCCAATGCTGGAACTTGAATCTCAGCTTACCACCAATGAGCTTCAATGCCTTTGGGAACAGTCTATAGCAACAATCCATCGAGTATCACTTGACACCTTTGGCCAACCCAGATCAAGGAGGAATCAGATGGATGGCGATTTTCCAAGATCCCCTTCCGCTACCACCAATGCATCTCTGCCAGCCTATTAATCATCAAGGTCGGGTAGTCCCCTTCCTTAGACAAAATGGTTTTGGACCTTGGGTTCACTCAAGGAAATCCTGCCAGGTGGTGATGCCTTTTCAGGTGTCAACAGCCGAGACTTCTACCTGGGATGATTCAATCCTTGCATGTTCATTCATGTTCAAGGACGAGTCTCTTTCCTCTACTTATGCTGGTGCCGGATGGGCTTTCCCCTTCGAGACATATAATTCTACCCCACCTGCATTAGTACATTTCCAAGGCCACAAGGTTTTACGCAGAGATCTCTTTCCTCCTCTTTCTACCTTTGATCCGGAAGACACATATTGTTCTCATGACGTCCATGAAGTTCTCTATAATTCTCTTTACCTGAACATTTATATCGGTGATCCCATTGATTGGTATAGCCGATTCACCAGGCAAATGGCTCCTACTCCTACCCAGTGGTACTGGAACTACAACTTCGACAAGTACCAACGCAAGAGCTGGAGATCTGCGAATCCTATCCAACATAGGCTTCAACAGCAGATTAGAAAGTGTTCAACCCTTCCTGAGATGCGAGAGGCTTGCCTCCGCAGACTCTATGGAGAACAGGATGAAGGCAGACCACCTTGTCATGCTGCTGCCATTGCTGGTGAACTTCGGAGACGTTTCCTCATGTAATGGAATCGGATTGACATGGACAATGTACATTTCTTGAGCACTGGGACTTGATAACATGGTTGTGGACCTGATATTCTCGATGATGGTATCTTTCTCTTTTCGCTTCGAACGCTGAAATACTATTTCCAACAGACATGTCAGCTGTACCCGCTGTTGCAGATTTTAGGATCGACGGTTCCCTCCTTAGTCGTATTCAAGTCCTCGAAGGACAGAAGAACTATTCGGTTTGGAGTGCTCGAGTCAAGGGAATCTTAGGCTCGATAGGTGGAGAAGGTTTCATTGATGGAACTCTTAGAAGCACACAACGCATCGCTACTACAGATGAGACAGCTTGGAAAGCCGCAGATTCGAAGATTCTAGGTTTCCTTTCCATTACTGTCAACGATCAACTCTCCACCACCACTCCAACCACTTGGGAGGAATACATTGTCAACACAGGAACTACAGCCGCACCTGTTCAAACTACTTACTATAAGTCCAAGGCCTACCACTTCTGGAACCTTTTATCAGATTGCTTCACCTCCAAAGGCATCATCAGACAGTTCTACTGGCTGCATAAGGTCCTTCGCACTCGCATTAGGCCCCAACATGCGTCAGAAGACATTTCGGAAATACAACAGTATTTTTCAGGCATGCTCAATGCAGGCCTAGACCTCCCGGAGTCTCTTCGTGCTATGTTTATTCTAGCACAACTTCCTGATGAATTTGAAGTGCTTCAGTCCACCCTTGTTCATACTACTCATGCTGACGACTTTACTGTCAATACCAACATCCATGCCATCCTTCGAGAAGTTGATCTTCGCCACTCAAAGCTTCGCCCTCTTTCTTCGCGTATTACTCATGTATCAGTGCCCACTCCTCATCAATCTTCCTCGTCTTCGTCCCTTAATAGGACCAATGTCATATGTCATGGCCTTCCACAGCAGAACAAGTGGAAGAACCAACGACAGCCTAACCAGCAGTCGTCTGGCCAGCCTTCATCTTCTAGGGGCAACCCAAAGAAGAAGAGACATTCGAACAACGAGAAGAGAGGATGGTACAATCAACACAACGCTGATAAGAAAGGAAAAGGCAAGGCACCTGCTCAGGTGTCATGGTAAATGAGTTTACTAACTCTAACCCTGATCCCTACTATGGGATGGTCGAGGAGGATTTTCCATCCACCTCTGGCCTTCAGGAGATGGAAGTCGAAGCACAAAACTTCGACTCGGATGTTGTTGAACATGGATGGGATGGACCATCTGATGATTCTATGGATATGTCACCAGACATGCAGGCTGCTGCCCACCAATCCTTTCGTTCCCGCTGCCTCTCCCTCTGATCCTGTGGAGAGTTCGGATCTTACTGGTAGGATCACCAAGCCGAAGAAAAAGAAGAAGACTACCTTCGTGTTAGGGGGGTTAGTCATGGGACAATCATTACCTGGTCATCTGATCAGAGAGTTTCCTTTTCAGGAGGAGACTTCTTCTTACTTTAATGATTTTGATCTGGTCTCTTTCACTAGCCTCTCACGTGGCATCCAAGGGATGACGATGAGAGAGACACCTTTGAACCCTAGTGATGTATGTATCAGGAATCACATCTTCTCTTCTGCCTGGTATACCGTTGGAAACACACTAAGTTCAACTCGTTCACATTGGATGATTGACAGTGGCTGCACTGATCATATCAGTCCTTATCTCGATGATTTTGCTCATCTTTCAGGAGATACCAGAAATGCCTCTATAGCTGATGGTTCTCTTGTCTCCATGTATGGCCCTGGGAAGGTTATCCTTCAACCCCATGGAAGCGACCCTTTGGTCCTTGAACAAGTATGGTATGCACCTCGAGCATCACACAGACTTTTGTCTGTTGCTACCCTGACCTCTCAGGGATATCGATTTGAAATCGATTCTACAGAAATTTGTATCCGGAATAACCAAGGACGTCTGGTCATCCGGGCTTCTGCCTCATTTCCAGACAACAATCTCCACTGGTTTCAGTCCTCTGTGATTACTCCAGGAAAGATTGCCTCTGTCATTTTAATTGATTCTTTCTCTTTGTGGCACCTTCGTTTTGGACACTGTTCCAAGAATGCACTCTGCCAGCTCAACACTCACACTTCGGGCTGTCCGGAACTCCAAATTCCTTCTGACTTTCCTCCTTGTAAAGGCTGCTCTGAGGGTAAAATGGCAGATCGCAGCTTCAGTCCTTCGATCAAGCATGCTTCTCGTCCTCTTGCTCTCCTTCATACTGATCTCATGGGACCTTTTCCTATGGAATCTCACTCCCACTCTCATTATGCTTTGACTCTCATTGACGACTATTCCGGCTTTACTCTCCTTGCTTTCCTTCGGGAAAAGTCCGGTACCTTGACTGCCCTTCAGCACCTCTTTCTCTGGCTGGAGACTCATTCTGACTCTCGGGTCACCTCTGTTCATTCAGATCAAGGGGGGGAATATATGGGTCGTGACGTTCAATCGTTCTTTGCATCCAGAGGGATTACCCATCAGACTTCTGTTCCTCATACCCCTCAGCAGAATGGATGAGTGGAGAGGTTCAATCGTACTATCATGGAGAAAGCTGAGGCAATGCACCATCATGCTTGCTTACCCAGGATCTTCTGGCAAGATTCACTGGAGACTGCGCTACATGTCTATAATAGACAGCCAGTTCGACGTCATGGGTGGAAAACACCCATTGAACAATTCAATGGTACAGTGCCTGATGTTTCATACTTCAGAGTGTTCGGTTGCAGCACCTTTGTTTTCATACCACCGGAGATAAGAAAGGACAAACTGTCCCCTAAAGCAGAAGAAATGACATTCATTGGTTATGAAACCAATACCAAGGAATGGAGATTCTGGTCACAGACCAGACATCGTCTTTTTATCTCTACCCATGCCACATTCAATGAGACTCGATTCAGATCATGTTCCAGAGATCTTGCTGTCGAAGACCAAGCCCAGATACTAGAAGATCCTACAAACTACCTACTAGACAAAGAATCGGATAAGGAAAACCCGGAACCTCCTTCTACTCCCTCTCATCACATTATAGTAAATCTACCTGATCTTGGACTATTACCTCATCCTAGATCTAGATCACCTTCACCACCACGATCACTTAATCATCATACTCCCTCTCCACCACCACCTGTTCCTTCTCCACCTCGTTGTGATCCATCTAGATCCACATCAGTTCATCATGCACCTCCATCATTGGAATCTCATGCTCATCGACCTCCAGTCGCACCTAGAGCACCATTTCGACCTCCTGTACCGGAGAGACATTCCATAAGGAATGTTAAAACAAGGATCATTCCTGATAACACCTATGGGAATAGACCACCTATCGAAATTGAGAAAGAGATTCATGGCAAGTTGAAATCTCGCCAGGAGGAGCCAGTGAATATGGACACAGCAGAACAATCTGTTCTTGCTAGACCCACTAACGAGGATGATGATATGATATGGGTGAGCTTTACAGCAGTCAATGGATGCAGTTCCATTTGTCTGCTGCAGTCTCCCAAAGCATTCCTAAATAGTACAAGGATGTTTTGAGGCTCACTTCATCATCGGAACAGAGATCTTGGAGAGAAGCAATGGATGAAGAATACAAGTCCCTTATGAACCGAAAGGTCTGGACTCTTGTTGATCTACCAAAAGGTCGTGAACCCATCAAGGGAAGATGGGTTTATGCAGTTAAAAGCGATGGCCGTAAGAAGGCTCGCTTTGTTGCCAAAGGCTTCACACAAATCTTCGGTATTGACTATGAAGAAACCTTCTCACCAGTAATCAGATTTGAAACCGTCTGTCTACTCCTTGTGCTTACAGCTCTGGAAGATTGGGAGCTTGAAGCTCTGGACGTTAAAACAGCATTCCTATTTGGAGACCTTGATGAGGAGCTGTATATGGTTCAACCTGATGGTTTTGTTCAAAAAGGCCAGGAGAAAAAGGTCTGTCGACTTAGGAAGGCCATTTATGGTTTAAAACAAGCTGCACTCCAATGGAACAAGCAGCTCCACAAATCCCTCCTTGAACTCGGATTCAAGAGATGTTATGCAGATCCAGGGGTTTATGTCAAGTTTATTGGTGATAAACTGATTATTCTTGTTTTCTACGTTGATGACGCTCTTTTTATGGGTAATGATAGATCACTTATCCTCAACTACAAGAAACAGTTCATGAATTATTGGGAATCTAGAGATCTTGGCGAAGCCAAAGAGTATCTTGGAATGAGGATCACCAGAGACCGCAACAAACGCACTCTGAGGCTTGATCAATGCTCCTATGCTGCAAAGGTAGTTGAGCGCTTTGACCAAACTAACTGTAAACCAGTTCCTACTCCTCTTCCTTCTGGTTATACTCCAAAACCCAACGAAGGAGTTTCAAACCCAATTCTTCGAAGTCGTTATCAATCGGTCATTGGATCATTGCTTTACATAATGCTTGGTACATGACCCGATCTCACCTATTCAGTTATCAAGATGTCACAGTTCTCTGCAAATCCCTCTGAGGAACACTTGCAGAAGGTGCTCTATATAGTGCGCTATTTTGCACACACTACCAAGTTGTGCTTGACCTATACTGTGGATGGACCTGTCAATGGTTTCGTTGCATACTCTGATACTGATTGGGCTGGAGACATAGAGACTTCATGGTCTACTATGGGTTACTCCATCTTTCTTGCAAATGAAATTGTATCCTGGCTATCTAAACGACAGAAGAGAGTTCGCCTTTCCTCCACTGAGGCAGAATACTGTGGAATGACAGAATGTTGCAGACAGATCCAATGGATCCACAATCTGTTTGAGGAACTTTCTTTCCCCCTCTTCACAATTCCCCTGTGTGTTGATAACCAGGGAGCTATATTTCTTGCTTCGAATCCAGCTCAAGAAGGACGAACAAAACATGTTCGCATCCCTGAACATTATATTCGGGAGGCTGTTGAAGAAGGTGAAGTTGAACTATTCTATGTTCCTTCCCAACAACAGTTTGCAGATATCTTTACCAAGAATCTTGGAAAGATAGCCT
>JBBPJQ010001056.1:0-13654 GCA_038088795.1 Boletus rex-veris
CGTCGGTATGATCAACCGAGTGCAGTTGCGAGCTCGGCTAGGACGGCGCGAATACCCCTTGGTTCACGAGCGACCGACTGCAACTGCCTGGCACCGGTGACGAGCATGGTCACTGAACCCAAAACGGATGCCTACTGGGCGTCATGCTCTTCTGTGTAAAGGTGTGGGCATGGACGACCTAGTGCCAAAGTGAGAAAGGAACTGAAAAACGCTTGGACTTGGGACCCTGCACCTAAACCGCACTGTATATATGCATGAACAGAAGACATGACGTAGAATGAGCGCACTGCCGATGAACCAAGCGCCGTGGACGCCTTGAGACTCAGTGAGAGCAAACCAAGAGGACATGCTTCAGAGAGACTCTGAGAGAACACCTTCTACCTGTACTTCAAGTTGGGCGCTGAAGACACAGAGACGGATGGTCACAATAACGAAGAGGAGAGCTCAGTATATTTTTCTTGGGAAATGATACGCTCAATGGAGTACATACTACTTGGCCGATATTCTTCAACAAAAATCAACCTGCATGCGATCTCTTCCTAGCTTCGTCCTGCTTGAATCCGGATTTCTCCCATAGTTGCTAAATGCGCGGATAAACTTCCACTGCCGAGCATACCAAAAGTCGGGGTGATGGTGTTCCGGTGACGATCAAAGTTTGGGGATTGAGGCGGAGTTGACTTCCATCCTGCAACGAAACTTTTGTGCTAGCGCTAGCTGTCATGGTCTCAAAACTTGAACGCAAACACTCAAGAGGTATAGTTGTCAGTGTGAAAACATGTTTTGGCTCACCGTACAGGTCAACTGGTGAATTTCGAGATCGCCTGTGACTGGGAGAGTCGGTACATAACTGGAATGTCGATCATACGCTCACAAATTTCCAACCGTTTGCTGGCGATAGATAAAAGGGAGATGAACGGGCAAGGTTAGGGCCCATATCCATACCCATTTGCCTCTGCCTCCGCCATCGCTCGCCTTCCAACTCGACTATCTTGCACCTCGCTTTGCCTGGTCCCCCCCGTCATCCATTCTGTCATGGGGACCGTCCCTGATACGCCACTCTTGGCCTCTGTACCCTGCTTAGATGTGGATGTTGGGCTAGACCGCGAGACGATATATGGGTAGAGCGCTGCCATACTGCCGGAAAGACTCACCACAGCATCAGTCTCGCGTCACTCTTCCCTCGATTCTGCATATGTCGCCGCAGCGCAGCCACAGGGGAGTGAGGTATGCGCTTTGGCAAGGCAGGTCACGGCAGGCATGTGATCGATCTCTCGTATTCATGGCCATTGTAAGTCAGCGTTGTGGCACGTTTAAAAGCGCCATGACTGTGCACATTATGCGCTTGAAATGCTTTCTGACTCCCTCAATCTTGGTGTTTAGACCCGTGCATACGGGATAGGCCGCCCCTCGCCGCTCACCCCCCCCCCCCATCAATTGCAACTCAGCCCACATACAGTGCAAGTTTGGAGCGAGGTAACGACCGCAATAGTAGAGCAATATTCTCACACCACTGGACTTGGTGCCTTGGTGAGTGGTTTGCAACGAGTGTCCTGCTCTGCATCGTTGATGTTGATTCCATCACAGGGTTCATAGTGGATGGCTAGATTCAGGACTACATTCTGCGTGATGCATTCGACCAAGTCCCCACGATCGACATCCAGTTCTCCTCGGATCCAGTTGGCCGTGTGTTTGTCGTGAGGGGGAGGATTTGGATGTGGGTCGTGGTCAATTGGTTGATGCCGCCTCTGGCTCTTTCTTCTTTTCGTCATCGTCATTGTTCCTTGTTAGAGCTCATATGAACAAGGTCGTTTTGGCATCAGGAATTGATACTCGATGGTGGGACTGACACGCAAATATGGTAATTGATGTGAGTAGTGCAACTTCAGTGTCTCCGACTTGAGCCTTGCTCGCCAAATCATCCATGTGCGTGAGATGATGTAGGTGGTCCATCACAAGTGTCCGGGCAAGCTTGCTTTGAAACCGTATGATCTGGTTTCGCGGGCGTCTCAAAGTCTGATGATGTTTCCAAGCTAATCAGGTCGATCGCTCAAAGGTCTTGTAAGTCATTTAGTAGTGTGCAAGAGACATACAAGAATCTAGATCAGGATGCGTATCACAGCATGCTATCGTGTCTATTTAATCGCAACAGGAGGCAATCGGGTCAAACGCGAGCAAATCCTTTCAGACGCCCCCAATTCGAATTCATTGGGGGATTAAGGCGACGGGTTCCGATCCATGAAAGGATGGGAACCAATACGTCGAGGAAGACGTCCTGAATCTCGAGCACTCGGTGAATGATGCGGAGGACGTGAATTATCTCTACTTTCTCCAATTCCTTCGCGTAGTAGCCGATGATCATCCAGACCAAGTTAATGAGTAAGCGTACACCGTTAAAGATGAAACTTACGTCGGATACCTCAGGCTTGCGATCTTCTTTTGATGATCGCTCACTCAACACTTCCATAGCTGTCTGCCATGCATGACAAAAAATACGGTTCAAGTTGATATATACCGCAACGGGGAAGATGAGCATGGCAAGATACATGGGGATCCGAATGGACCAGGGTCCGTCGGTAAACGACATGATGAAATCGTCCAAGTCCAGGTGTTCTATGACGAGCGATGTCAGCGTTAGGTGGTGTCATTGTGAGTGAGAGGCAGGGAGGGAGAAAGATAAACACATACCGGATAACACCAAGGGCGAGGCTATCATGATGACGAGAGTCATGGTGACGTATGCACTCCTGAATGCATCTCGACAAATCTCGGTGCCTTCTTGAACGACATATGGCAAAGTCAAGATGGGGAGGGCGAGTTCCGCAATGCCCCACAATGTCTCGACTCCCAACAGCATCAGAGTCGACGTAGGGGACTTTGGAAAGGTCGTGTAGAACGGCGGCCCATATAGCTGATGCAGACCTGGAGGGCGACCGAGCGGAGGATGGCTAGGGTGACTATGCCGACTAAGGATAGGGGAATTTTGGACACATATAGGAGCGTCTTCACCTTGACCCCTAACGATTGGCATGGCGCTCTGAGACTCTTTGCGAGTCAACAGGAGTCGCCACACTTGGCAGGACAACCCGACGAGTAAGTACCGTCATTCCTTCCACCAAGATGTCATGTCACGGATCTTAAAGCAGTAGAAGATAGCGCGCATCGTTACTCAAGTACTCATGTCTGGCCTCGGATATACTTCAACGTCAATGGCATTACCCAGTGTCACTCAGAATTACAGTTGCAGCGTATCCGTACGACTTCAATATAGTGTCCTTTGGAAATGACAGTCCCCACGTACCTCTCTTGACCTATCTGTTATTGACAGTTGATTGTGACGAGAGGCAATCGCGCTGGACAACGTGCGTATTACTTAAATCATTGCATCGAACTATCTCCCCTTTGGCTCGGAATCGTTTAGAGGCGAACCATTGGTGGCACTGGATTGTGCCCCTTTTCCAATTTCTTGTCGTGGATTTAACTGAGGCCAGGTTAATAAAGAGGTGTAAACTGGCACTGCATGCATGGAACGTACGTTGGATGCGTCACGGCCAGCATAGGCTGCGTCCTCTGGCGATGGGTGACACAACACCCTCTTGGCCGACAATATTTCGATATTGATGACCATTCGCGACAGATTGTAGGTCAAAACGGGGAGGGAAGCAGTAAGAACGGTGAACAATTTGGTCTCCCTGAGGAGAATGCGGATTCCTTCCCAATCCAGGTATTCTGTGATGAGTCGATATTAGGGTTGTCGTTGCGCTTATGAAACGGGCAAAGAGATAAAAACGTACTGGATAGAATACACGGCAGGGCTATCGCCGTGAAAAGGTTGACGAGGGTGTATGCCACCCAGCAGATCCGTCGAGGACAGGAGACTATGTGTGCCAACAGTGTGACAGAAAATGTTACACCGGCTCCCAACGTGATTAGAAAGGGGAGGTAAGGAATGTTAGAGGGGACGGGTAAGGAGGCCTTTACCAAGGTGGTGTACCAGACCACCATAATGAAGATGCAGGGAAAGGCTTGGAGGGAGGTGATATAGACGATGGAGCCGACGTGTATCCGGGAAACGGACGGGGGAGTGATGAACTTGGACATGGTGGTTGAACCCCTACTCGAGTCACGCCTAACGAACACGGCCTGTGACAGTGTGACAGTGTAATGTACTCACCACCTTCCATGGACAGTGCCAGTCTACTACCTGCAAATCTGCAATCTAGTAAACATGCGAAGATTGCTGGCCTGGAAAATTGGAGGCGAGGAGGTGCCATACGCCAGCTGCCGTTAACAACAGCACAGCCGTCAACGAAACAAAATTGAATATCGATCTTCAAACGCAAACCTGGTCTCAGTCTTCGTTCCAAAGTGACCACCGACGGCGGAATTTAGTTTGGCACCCAGCAGCACTATCGCTAGCCCTCAAGCATACGATCACCAACTAGGAGGTACACAAATCTCATGCATATTGTCAACGAGTCGGCAACGCCAGTCCCTACTCCAGTCATCTAACCGATAGAAATCATTTTTTCAGTCAGCACGCCGGACTGGCATCCATTCGACAGCATCCCAACCCGGATCATGCCTCGCGGATTTTCACTGGAGACACCATGGAGGTCATATAAAAGAGGGACGGCCGGTTCGATGGGGTCAAACTCGTCGCCTCTCACCCTGCGTCGACGCGCTCTTGCCGTCCATTCTCGATTTCTAGCTTACCTCGCCGTATCTTCGCACTCGTCCGTCCCTGTATGGGGTCCACTGTCGCTCGGGCTCTTGGGCTAGTCCGCGAGAACATTTACGTGGATTTATTCCGATGTACCGCCAATATCCAGAGCTTTTTCGCATGTCTTCCGCCGACGCATCGAACACCGTTGTAGGTCGTTACTCACCTCACCAATCACCACAACTCTCTGCCACACGGATGGTCCATGGTGGGTACTTCTGGGAGACGAAGACTGGCTACAATAGCACCGGTAGTAAGCAGTGTTTAGATTGCACGCCTAATGACGACAAACCCCGAAACAGGTTTCTGGTGCGTTTCGCAGTGCAGTCCCGCATTCCAGCCACATTGATTATGCGAAGGATGGAAGAACGAATTGAAGAGAATACAGGAAACGGCCGATCTGAATGAGATCTGATAGTGGTGAGCGGTTTTCAACGAGTGCCTTGGATGGCAATATTAAGGTTTTGACGACTAGCGCCGTGAAGATGCATTAGTGGTGAATGGCTAGATATGGCGTGTTCAACGTGGTGCATTTTCCAGGTGCCCACGATCGACATGTGGCACCTCCCTGAGTCTCGAACTGGTCGTCATGATTGTCGAGTCAGACCATGGTGCGAGGTATGATGGGAGATCTCCGTGTGGGTCATGGTCAATTGGTGGACGTACGTCGGCGCACGTCAGCTAGAACTCACGCGCACGTCCTTTGTAACCAGGAGGAAAAGTAGTATTTCCTCTTGGTTACTGGCTGGTCGCGCGCCATACCTTAATCGCGCACTTGCAATGAAAAACCCCCCGTGGCCCAAGATTGGCTGCCAACTCAGACAATCGGAGGCAAGGACCCTTTGCCCACGATGACAAGACAGTGCGACAACTCAATATCAATATTCAGAGGTAACGCAGATGAGAATGACCTGTCGTGCGAGATTTGCGGGGCCCTGCGATGAGCAATTGTGGCAATCCGATTGCAACCGCATGCAATGATCCATCCCACAAAATTACTGTAGCATTTATTCCACACATCCACAATTCGATTCAACGCAATATGTACATGACAACTGACACGATCTTGTTCTCCTGAAACTCCTACAACAAAAGCTTACAATGGTTTCCTCGCTAAATCTCGCTGAGCTCCGAGTGATGCTCTACTCCGAACCATTGACAGGATCGAAGTACCAATTCTGCACCGGGGGCGGCGGAGTCTTGCCCTCGAGATGGACCTGTGATGTAAGTTGGGTGAGCATGGATAAATATTTCTGGATAGACTTTCCGTACAGGTGTGCCGGTGGTGGGATGTGGGCCCAGAGTCCAGAGTCGGTAAGGCGGAGAGCTGAATGTTTCGGTGATCCTGGCATACAGATGTTAGTGATACATACTTCAGTAAAAGGCAGACAGGCACTGACGTGTAAGATCCATCACCCGATGCTGAAATGATCCACAGATACTGCTCGTCTCCAAACCTAATAAACGCATCACTGCGATGGAGGAAGGGACCTGGACCTGAAATGTCTAGGACTTGTATGGTGTACCTTCCGTCATCCAACTGTCTGACGATGAACTGTGAGAGTCAAGGATCTAATCAGCACGTTACTTCATTATACAAGGTAATAAGAATGGAAGACAGAGTGAACTCCGGGAGTTGAACAGACAGTGACATGAGTTGCTGATTGCTTACCCTCTGGGGATTCTCGACGACACGCAGGACGCGCATGCCATCATCAATGCCAACCCACGCCTTCTCCCTAAAGGCAAGACGGATCGAATATATTCCAGAGGGAGGACCAGTCATGGCTTTATAGTCAGGAGAGTTGCTGTACGAGATTGGGATATTGGTTTTTGGGTGAAGATGGGGCAGATAGGACTCAGCCTTATATGTTCGTTTGCACGGTGGCACAGCCCTGGCCAGTTGGAGTCCGCCATGAAAGTATGGCCACGAGAAATTGAGTTCGGGGGTGCCCATGAAATGGTGCCTAGCGCCAGCGGCCATCAGCATTCTTGCCGTTAGTTTGTTTTCAATTGATCTCCCCAACGAGGTACTTTGAATCATCCCAGAGAGGAAAAGTGCTTCGAATGCCTTGATGGGTTAGCATGATGTTACGGCTTACGTCGGAACCGAACGCATGTAGCGAGCATCGGGGATATAACGTGGGGCAGTCCTAGGAAAACACGTTGACCGTCATCCCATGTCGTGATCTTATCTTGCTCGGTACCCAGTGGAAAAGGTCCCGAAGGACCTTGAACAAGGCCATCACGTTCTTGGTTACTCTTTATAGATGTTGCATACTAAAGATGTTTGAACATCTGAACCTTGGACATTGATGTGCCAGTACATGGGGGATCGCCGCTCCAGCACTACATTTCCCACCCTCTGTGCGTATGCGAGGTTATGGGAGATCGGAGAGATAGTAACAAAGGTGAGACGAACCAGATACGTAGAAGAGGTTGCGATGAGAACGAACGGGGAGGGCGAAAACCGCAGGTTTTCCGGCCCGAGGCTGGACCCGATCCTGTTGGGAGCCGAGCTGTGCGGGCGGGATGGGTGCCGAACAGCGAGTCTGCCGAAAACTGGAGTCGAGTGAGGCAGCGTCGGACAAATAGGCTTACAGAGGCTGTGAGAGTGGTTTGGTGGGCGGGTGCGAAAAAGATGTATTGTACCGAACCCAGACCGTGCTAGCAGCGAAGTGGAGAGAAAGCAGAAGAGTCATCTCTCACGCATAGACTATATCCTCCGGTCGCCTCGTGCCTTGACTCTCTGAGGCCTGACACGGCGACACCCATGTAATTCTTCAAGCTTCAGTAAGGCATCATGGCGATAATTGAATGGCACCCTTGAAGAAAGTTGAAGTTCTGGATGTATCTCCCGATGTGAAGTTGCATGGAAGCCTGAACCATGGAGCAGCTCCTGACGCGTTCATGTGCGAGATCACATTGGTACAGATAAACGGTTCGTCATTCACTAGCACAGCAGCACTTGATGTTCCTCTCCTCAACCCCTTCGTTGGAACTCGACACCACGTAGCTCACTCGGAGTGCCGCCGCCGCCAAAGTCGGTGTTTGATGTCGTTCCGGTGATGATCGACTCCAGGAAGAAATTGGCGCGTCGGAGTTGGCATTTCCACCGGTTGACTATCCCTGCTGCATCTTCCAAGTAATACTGTGCCACCTACTTCACCAGCAACTTCGAGCTGAACTGCTGTCCCTCCTGACGGCCGGTCCATCCATCCAGTCTACCATGACAATCCGTCCAGGTGCTCATCTACTGCCCGCCCTTTTTGGCAGCCATTCCATGAGCTTCTTCGATACTAGTACTGATGGCGACGTGTCCAACGGCAAAACGCCCCTCGTGACGACAGTCAGGTTTCTCAAGTAATTCATTCCCAAGACAAACCACCAGAAGGCAAGGAAACAACTGTCTATCGTACAAGCACTGACAGTAGCTATAGCGACGAGATTCGAGAAGGATAACCTGATGGACTCTTCTATCCCCGGTCACCGTGCTTCACAAAGAAGACTCAGCTCATGCAGAGGCCTGGTGTTCGCTACGACTAGACATCCAGGTTCGTCGACCTAGTCTTGGCGCACCGTCGTTGGAGGGATTCATTCGTTTCTTTGTAGCGCGACGCAAACGGTGCACGTCGATGCACACGCACTCCTCGCTGAGCCTCAACCTCCACTTCAAACGATCAAACGATACCTGTATGCTGCGAACGCAGACGGGCTAACCACAAGCAAATGTCGTTTACCCCCAGGTTGAACGTTCCCAGTGGCAATATACGGTCTTCGTGGTCGTAACATTCTTTTCATTTTGCATGTAGAGGTGATGGACCCCAGGAAGAAACTCCACGGAACGCATATAAGCACTTTGGCGGTAAGCACCGCTTAGTGTTGGTAGCAAGACAGCAGTCCGAGTCGTTGACATGGTGCTGCATGGACTCTGCTTCGCGTGGGCACTGCACCCTCGACACGCTACTAACATTGACAATACGACTGGTATGGGACCGACGGTGAAGCCGCGCAAAGGATGGATACAGATAGACGACCCATGCGTGTCGGAGCGGAGCAATCGGTGTGCATATATTGTCCTACCGACGTCCCGGGACATTCATGCGGGGTCGAGAGGTGGATGGTGGTGTGCGGACGAGGGCTGGACTAAAGGGACCTCTCATTTCGGCGTTCGCGTCGCATTAAAGGTGTGGAACTGAACAGAGGCCAATTCAAATTTGCAGTGGCCACTCGCAAACATGTCGTGCTCGTTAGGCTGAATTGACTCTAGAACGTAACAGGGGTCTACCACTCATCTTAGGTGGTACGCCACCTTGGTGAGGGAGTCATTGCCCGTCCCCTCTGACATTCCTTACCTCCCCTTTCTGATCACGTTGGGAGCCGGTGCAACATTCACGACCAAGCTCTCATCAAGTCTATCACACTATTAACATACACAGGTTCTCATTCTCAACGGATCTACAGGGCGGCGTACACCCTCACCGAGTTTCTCACACAGATGGTCCTCCTCTCGATGCTATCCAGTACGCTTTTCTTTCCTTGCCTGTTTCAGCTATCCGTGCGACGACGACCCTAACAACGACTCGTCGTATGTAGAATACCTGGACTGGGAGGGAATCCGCATTCCCCTCAGGGAGAACAACACGTTCACCGTTCTCATTGTTCTCTCTCCGATTGAGTTCTACATGCTGTCGCAAGTGATCTTCAATGTTGCAATATTCTCGGCCGAGGATGTGTTGTGTGAGCCATCACCAGAGGAAGACGCAGCGTGGGCCGGCTGTGACGCATATGACGTACGTGCCATGCATGCAGCGCCAGTGTACACTGCGTTATTAACTTGGTCTCTGTTTAGATCTATGACAGCGACTCGGAAAAGGTGCACGATCCAGTGCCGTCAGTGGATCGGAAGCCAGTGACTTTGTCTTTAAATGACTCCGAGCCCGAGAAATCGGTGCAATGGTCCACGTTGCCCAGCACGATTACTTCTCGTCACGATGGATTATAAACAGCAGATAGGTTTGTTGCGTCAAGGAGGTACATGGAGACTACCATTTCCAAAAAAAACAATGTATTGAGATCGTACAGGTAACCAGCTGAATTCTGAGCAACCATTGGGTAACGCTGTTGAGGTAAATTTGGGGCTCGACAGGCGTAGCAACAGGAGGGAGCTAGCCTCTGCTGCTTCTAGTTAGTCTGTCCCATGGATTTTTGATCCGTGACATGACATTTTGGCGGAAGGAATGATGGCTTTGGGCCACCTGTTTCATCAGCTCGGGTTGCGAGGAAGCATGGAAATGCTGCTGAGGCTTCTCTCCTTTGATAAAGTACCACCATGCGGGGAGTGGCCGTACAGTGTCCCGTGTGGCATTTGGTAATAGCTTGGTCTCCGTACGGCAAATTTGTGAACCAACTGACCCTGCGACAAACATCGTATCGAATAGCGACCCGTTGTCATCAAGCTTGACGTCGACATACGCGTACCCACACGGAATGTCGTTGCAATTGATCCGGGGGTAAGAGAATACATCAAGTGTGAGGTGTGGTGTGCTTTCTGAGTCTGAATAAAATTCATCCGCACTGAGTTGCGATAGATCGCTGTCATCGTTCGCTTGCATATCTTCCGATACGCAGTCGGCCTTGGCATCGCCTGATTTCTTGGTATCTGTATCTCCACACTGCACTTCGGAAATTCTGTTACCCTTCCATCGACCTTGCTCGTCGAATATGCAGAATGCAGTAATCCACCCAGAGAGCCAAGTCGGCCCGCTTCCGCCTCCACTCCGATGAGCGACTTTGTTCCAAAACTCTAGGTTCTCGGGTGAGGTGGGATTGTCGTAGGCGGCGACGAAACGAGATATGATGGGCCGAAGAAGGTGGTACCATGAGGTCGTCTGGATGCCGTACTTCTTCAACCTCTCCAGACGACGCAGAATCTCCTCCCAGTCACTCTTCTCTCCCTCCAGCGTAACTTTCGGAATTCCACAACATAGACCGAACGCGTACGAAAAGTATTCTTTCATCGTCCCCATCATCACGATCGCCGAGATCGACCTATCAACCGCGGTTGTGGTGGTGAAGCTCGGCATAATCCATTCCCGCAACGACGCATCGGTGATATGGTCTTGCATCAGCTCTGTCATCTGATGTGCCATGTATGCAGGGTCCATGGTGTAGCGATTTCCTCCGGATACAACGACGAGTTCTCGCTTCCCTTCATGGGCCACGAAGGCGCTACGAAGTGCTTCTGCGTTGCCGTTGACAAAGAAGCAGAATTGCGTCAAGATCGCAAGCCAAACGTCATCAGGACGGATGATGAGCACGCGGTGTCTGTTGTACGCCTCGATTACTGTGTGAACGAATCCATTTCTTTGTGGGAGGATATCCCGCATTGCGTCAAAATTCTTCGGGAGAGATGTGTGAAGGAGCTCGGAACATAGTTCATGCTGCTGTGGTGCGGCAGAGCGTAGTAGCGCGAGAGATGGATCTTCTCCTGATGCTACACGCAAGCCATCGCCCGTCCCAAACGCTTTGGCAGCGTGGCGCGCAGGACAGAATGATATGGAATTGGCGGGAGACGACTTTTCTGACGATTACCAGCATTTTCTCAGGGATACTACTCTTACTTACTGTTTGTTTAAGGCTTCTTGCGATATCCATTGAGCAACGGAGTGGGGATCCAGTAGGTTTGGGTGAGTACAGCCATGACTGCTGCCACGAGGACAACTGCAGGCGCCTGGCAGTACATGATCGCGGGAACTTTCGGACCGGCCGCACTAGTAACCGTGTCCAGGGCAACGGTCTTACTTCGGTTCCCCGCGGACTGGAATTCTGCTGGGCAGCAATTCACTTTGACATCTTCACTCGTTGGCCTACTAGTCCGGAATAGAGCATCGCTTGATGCTCAGTACAACCTGGCGAGGATTCGGAGCATTACGAGTGTTCGTAGCGTTCGGCGTTGCAAGAGCTTCAGAGGAACATGGCCATGTCAGTTGTCATGTATTGTTTTGATCCGAAAGGTGTGGATAACTTTGGATCTGGAATAGATTGCTGCAAATCCTACTGGTCTTGGAAATGGAACCGGGGTTACAGAGTCCCCGTTGTATGACTACCGAAATGAACCTGGTCCAAGTGGCATGGTCTCCAAAGACTGAAAAGGCATTCTATTTTGTCGCACTGTCCTGCAAGGGTGGGCAACACCTGACACACTGCATGTGGTCTTTTCGTCTCCGAGTTGGCGGCGATCTCGGGCCACTGAGATGTTTACGAGTATACTTATACCGCAAGCCTGCGCCCCGACGTACCGTCCATGGATATGACCTGGTCATCGTATTTGTCAACTTGCATTCGTTAGTGTTAGACTATTGAAGAGACTTCCCGGCCGGCCGAGCCTTTCACTCTCTCGGGATACAACGACCCATCCAGTTGTTCCCCGAGTCCACCGGACAACATATTCAAGTCCATCACCGTTCGAGTTGGAATCTGGAGAACGACGAGGGAAGGGATGGTGAGACTCACCCAATCAGGCTTGTGTCGCTTTTTGTGTACCCCCAGTGCGCCACGTCAAAGTCTGTGAGCGCACGGTCGGCTGCATTCCGACTTCCAAGTACCTTCACGACCAAGACGGAATGTTGTGGATGCCATCTATTCATGGGAACCCTCGATTTTTGCATTCTATGCCAGTTGAGCCGATGAGAGTTAAGTGTTTTACCTCGGACTTCAATTCCGCTCAGTCCATGTTCTAAACTAAGATCACAAATTGCAGCATGATTGACCGTTGATGTCAATTGAAACGGTGCAGCGCTGAATGATAGAATGGTAAAATACCGAAGTCCATGCCATAATACGATATACAAGAGGATAGTTTGCATAGGAGTCGTAGGTATACATCATGACAATTCTACTTTAGATTCCCACAAAACGTGGACGGAAATCTGGTCAACGAGAGATATAAAGCACAAGAGACAAACCTAACCCAACTTCGAATCCTTGAAGTCCGGGCAGTTTGAATACTCGTGTTCGAGCTCGGCGTGTGTTACTAGCCACTTATCCAATATGCTGATGAATCGAGCATGTGAGACTTCTGTGCGTCCCCGCAGGGTTCCGTGCGTGCTTTCCCCGAACGCTTTCAGTGTCTCCCACAAGAGGTTGCGAATAGGGACGTGCAGATCTTCCGGCCAGTTGTTGTTGAGGCAATCCCTGAGTTCGGCGCTCTCATCCAGATACTTTGGACCAATAGGACTCCAAATACCGAAGCCTTTTGAATGACCAACAGCTTCTGCCTCTCCATCTGCCCAACCAGCGTACTTCTTGGGCCAACTCCTCGTATGGGGTAGGCGTCCGGACCCAATGGGCCGAACAAATCCATTGTCGTGGGCATTCTCAAGCTCTGTCTTGGGAAGAGGGCCGGCATAGGAGAAAAAGAATAGGAGGAGGACATAGAAGAATGACTCCACATCATCAAAATGGGTATGTCTCTCGCCCATGAGCACGTTGAAAGAAATGTAGGGGAAGGTACCCTTGCGATCATGTGAGTGGGTGAACTTACACGAGAATTAAAATATACCCACCGTTCGGATCCCTTTGACATGCTTCGTCTCGTCTGGCCATCGGGGCTGGGTAGTTCTCTGCTCCGCGCGTTGATGAAGTCGGTCGACGGATTGAGTCGATGAAGATTGCGTGGGTTCCTCTGCATCCTGTAAAATGGCCATGTCGAAGTCGATCAAATGTCCTCTCTCTTGCCAAGGATAAAGACCCAGGACAATATTGTTCTCGCTGATATCACGGTGCAGAATACCGATGCTTGTAAGAAACTCGTGCCCTTTCATGCCGTTGCATCAATATAAAGCTCAATGACCACGTGTGCTCGAGATACATACCCAATAGTGCCCCGTGTAATCCCCGCACAAAGTCATGCACACCCCAGAAATATTTCAC
>JBBPJQ010001057.1:0-13626 GCA_038088795.1 Boletus rex-veris
CTTTCATATCATCAAGGACACCATAGACGTGTGGTTTTAGCTCTGCGTTTCATGGTGTATATTTCACGCAAGGTTTCTCGCAGTTGCATGTGATACTGTATTGTTTGGCTCGAATAAATGTTTCAGGCTACGTGATTACAGTCTCGTTAAACGGATCACAAGCTATGGACTGCGAGTTGATTCAAAGAACAGAACGATGAGGAAAGCAGAGATAGCACACGAAAGACGTTGACATGGGAAAGTGGTCGAGGTTGGCGATGTATAAAGAGAAGTAAGGAAGAGCAAAGAGTCAGTTGCAGAACGTATTGTACAGGGACTGTCCGAGGCGAGGTCGAAAAGGAGATCAGAAAAACTCGAACCGAAAGTAGCGAGTAAATTGGCAAGAAAAGGAGTAAAGACACAGCGATCTAGCCTCTGTCAATACTGTATACTCCTCTGATTCTACAAAATACGAGAGAGTTACCGCACACCAGTGCATCAGCGAAGACGAGACAATGCCTGCGGAGCACTCACGACGTTCATCCAGATCGCACCCGTATGGCCATTGGCTAAGACACTTGCTGGATTTCTTCCAGCATGTAAGAGTCTTGCGATGGCTGATAGCCATAGGTCCCATTCGACCCGTTAGGTTGGGCGGCAGCGGCAGCCAACAGCTGGGTATAGTCTCCGTGATTTTCGTTGCTCCCGTTCCCGTTATCGTTCGCCCCAGACGCTTGCGAATTTGTTATGGGACCCATCTGACTCTCAGGGTAGAAAGGGTAGAACAAGCCCGTCGGAATCTCGGCGAAGTGTGCCTGACGTGGGGATGACATTGATAGAGAGCCTACAATGACAGTCTCAGTCTCCCAGTCAGGTTCAGAGAGTAAGACAGGGTCTTTGGAGGGCTGACGGAATGAAGGTCAACATTAAGAACCTTTTCAGCGAGCTTCGAGATGAGAGGGTGGCCACCATTCAAATCTTTCCGTTCCCAGCGCCACCGGAATCGAGGCAGCATGTCGAGAGCCATCCAAACATCTTCAATCATCACTTGTCGTGACAAGCGCTCACAATGTGACATGTGACCATACAGAAATGACCATGGCTGCGATGTGGAGTGGGATGGGAGAGACAAAAAATGCAGCATGGGGATACCGAATGAGTTGATTGTGAACGATGATGATGTTGTGTGATGCGACGATTGCTGGACGAGTTTGAGTGTCTTGAAGAGAGAAAAAGATGGTACTCACCATCAACAAGCGCCTTCGAACGATGTATGTAATCGAGCTCTTTCAGGCTCAACAGCGCTCTCAGCAGCAATATCCTTGCTATCCAAATCTTGAGTAGCGTAAGCCCCTGATCCTCCGTAATGCCACGAACTAGTTCCTGTCGCTTGTCTAGTGACCAATCTTCAGTCCCACCAAAGTAATACTTGTAACTTTCCGGCAACTGTCTTCGGAACTCGGTTAGACTCTTGATAATCCGGGTTGCATGTCGCATCACGGCATCTGGAGCCTTGTTGGAAGGGGCATAGAGGGAGTTGATAATGTCAGCTTGAATCTCAGCAACAGGATGGGATAGCAAAAAGTGCACGGAGAAATCCAGAGGCTGGCCGGCGAGGTGTCGAGAAGGGTGAGGTGTGTTCGAGCCAGATGGAGCAATAGCAAGCGGTCTGCCAAGGAGGATAGACGTCCCACGATCATGGAGGATTACAATACCCCACAATCGAATTCGCAGCTGTGCTTCTTCTTCCGTAAAAGTGTTATTCTGGGACGTGGGATCGTGGTGGAGGCCTAACTCGATGGATAGACGGACGAGGGTGCCGACCAGACGCCATAGAGAACGACCTTGTCGCTGGGTAAATCTTGTCGGTATAGGATGCTACAAAGACTCGGTTGACGCGTAGGGCTGACCTCTGTGTACAGATACCATTGTAGCAGTATGAGGGCCTGAAGACTGGTGATAGTGACACGGAGATGAGGTTTGACGGCCAAGGCGCGCTCAAAGAATTCATAGTGCTCGGGCCATTCACCCGGAATAAGTTTCTTGGTAGAAATTGGGCTATCTGTGGGAGATTTGAGACCGTTGTCGACGAGGGTGGCCTTGTGATTGAGTTCGCTCAAGGTACCAAGAGCGAGGATGATATACATGCTACAAACAAAACCTGGTTCGTGGTTGATGTTATCGTAGAGTGCATTGAGCCGGCGTTCAAAGTCGGAGCGGAAAAATACCGGTCGGTGGATGTTGAGATGAGTAAAGTAAACGTCGACGACTCTGTTGACCATTTTGCGGTCCTTCGGCAACCAAATGGTGAGTTTGGAGACCACTGGGGATTGGACGCCGGGGACTGAAGTGGGGACAAAGACAGAGAACCAGAAGTTGGGATCACGGGGAGGAGATGCATCCGTGATGTTCTGATCACGACCGGATGAGAGACCGTAGGAACCGACGGCAAGATCCTCTCTGTCGTTTTGAGCTGCGAGGAGGCTCTCGCTCACGATGAGGGGGTGAAAGCCGAAACTCTTTGCGATAGCCTGGATGATGGAGAGATGAGTAAGGCAACGCGAGAAAAAGGAGATATGAGCGCGTACGGGAGTGTCGGACATGTCAAGAGACTGAGGGTCCTGACCCTTTACCTCGAGGGAGGGAGGGAGTGGTGGTTGCATTTGGTGGGTTGCGTCGGGTTTCTCACTAACCCCATCCATCGTGATCCCATCCACGTTTCACTTAGGTCGGTATATATAGTGGCTGGTTCTGTAGGGGGGTCAGCGGCCAAGCACACTTGATGCATAGAACTCGGACTTGTCATAAGCCCGACCTGGTATTTATATCACATCGGCGCTCTGAATCATGCCCGTAGTGCCTGGATCAGGTCGCATACATAAAGCTGCCACCCGCGTGCAAATTATCGTTAGCGCGATCATGTCCCTTGTCCGCGTGCCGCTCACCCTCGCTGCCGCCCTCGCCTTCCATGTCTCCATGTCGCCGCCCTCGACACCTCATACAGACATGCCCGAAGATAAGCGCACTGCCCGCATCATCACCACCATACTTACCAAGGTGCGTCCGTTCACCCACACTCATTATCGTTTCCTCTCGCTCAACGCTCGAACCCACTAGGGCCTCTTCTGGACCTCGGCACTCACAGACATGCTCGTCGTGCTTACGCCTCACCTACCCACTTCGCTCCCCACCGTTCCCCCCATCTCCATCCCTCCCACGGAGACACTCCTCGCCTGGATCAAACACCCGACACTATGGAGCCCAGGCCTAGCCCTGGCCTTGAACCTACCCACACCTCTCGCCCTCCCACCCCTTCCGCTCGTGACCATCGCAGGCACGGCCCTCGCCCTGACCGGCGCTTACCTCCGCTCCGCATCCTACCACGCTCTCGGCCAATTCTACCCTTGCCCCAACCGAGGCGAAGGCCCATGCGTACCGCGAGTCGCGCGCAGCGGGCGCGGGCACGCCCACGCGCTCATCACGACCGGGCCGTACGCGTACGTTCGGCATCCGGGGTACGCTGGGCTCGTCTTGTGCACGGCCGGTCTCGTCATACTCCATCTCGACGCGCTCAAGGCGGGTGGAGGTGAGGGGATAGGTCGGGTAGGAGTGAGTGTTGGCGCGCGCACGGTGGCGCTCGTGTGTACCATCCTGGGCACGGTAGGTGCCATACGGAGAATGCGGGACGAGGACCGGTCATTGAGGGCGCGGTTCAAGGGAGAATGGGAGGCGTGGGCCCAGAGGGTCCCGTATAAATTCGTTCCGGGGGTGTATTGAAGTCATGAAAGGCGTTGTGTCCTTCAATCCGGTCCAAAAAATGGGTCAAGTACAATAAAATACGATGGAGAATACATGTAAAAATCAGTCGATGGAACTTGAACTAACCAATAGCACATAAAATATCCACATAAATCAAGAGCGAGAAAGGAGCGGGTATAGCAGGCGTTCGCCGAGGGTTCACTTGCCATGCGCTCTGTCTGCGCAGGTCCGCGAGCAATAGGCACCTTGTCCCCTGGCCCTCGGGTTCGTTTGACAATACTACACGAAAACGTCAGTGTCCCATTTAAGTGAAAGCAGCACCGAGACCCACGCACCTTGCACATCGTCGCAGCGTGATCTGCACAAACGCGGCTGCAATACCTGGAACGTGGGTACGTCGGTTTAGCACGACAAAACTGCCCAGCACCGAAAGGTGAGCGCAAAAATAACGACAACGTCCGTATGACGAGGTGCAGGACAACCTACCCCACACACGCCATGTGTCGAACCGCCATTGCCTGACACGTGTAGACGCGGTGCTTGACGCTTGCTCGTCCCTGCGCGTCCCTGAGATCGATGATTCGAGGTCGTTTTAGAAGTTGACTTGGAAGCTGGAGCCGGCGGCGGTGCGGGTGTAACCCCGTTGGCTTCGTTTCCTGTCAGAGCAACAGTGCACGCTTGTGAGTATCACAACGCCGCAGAGGCATTGCGAGACGTAATAAGGAACACACATGCAAGACGTACGAAGCTCGTCGCGCAAGCGCATGAGCATTTTGCCCAATTCGTTGTTCCCTGTTCCGTCCGCACCGATTCCCCAGAACCAGTCCCGTGGTGAATCCTGTAAAGGAAAAAGAAAAAGATGTCCCTCTTTGAGACAGCGCGTAGAAACGCCGAGAACGAATGTACACACCTCGAGGAGTTCTGCGTCGCCCGTGTCGAGGAGCATCTGTTTCAGATCTCGATGTTGAGTAAACTTGAGTTTCAGCGCCGTTTCCATCTACAGGTGGGTTGTGGAGGGAGCGTCCGTTGGGGAGCGTGTCAAGCACGACAAGACGAAAGCATGGGAAAGGGACACACCTTGGAGGTGTGGACTTGCGACCAGTCCGACCGCACGGCCGTCTTGTGTCGATGCGCCTCGTCAAAAGCACGAATCGGTTTCGGACCACACGTCCTGATACGCTCCGCAATTTGTGGATGCCCGTCGAGGAACTGTCCAAATCCCGTACGTCGCGTCAGCACACGATTGAAGCGAACAAACCCATCCCCGTCCCCGTCCACTTCCCAAAACGACATTCATCTGTACGGACAAGAGAACACGAAATAAAATCACCTTGAACGCCTGAAAGAGATGTTCGCTCGTCGGATAGCATCGACCTTCGTACACCACCTCGTGGGGCGAGAAATTCGTAAACTCGTAGTAGGGCTTGTGTTTATCGTAGAACAAAATCTTGGGACGTGCATGGGCATGAGCCCACCCTCCGGACGGAGAGATGACAATATGAGTGTCGCCGGCGTCCCAACATCGTGTGCAGGCTGTGAGGAGAGACTGAACGAGACCCATGCGTGTCGGGCACTGGCGGCAGAAGGAGGCGTTTAGGTAAAAAGTGTCGAAATCGGAGAATTAGAAGAAGCAAAGTGGGCAAGTCACAGAGTGCGGGCATACTGAGGCGTTTTTTCTTGTTTATGACGAGAAATGAATGAGGTCGAAGTGTGGCTGGGTCTGAAGTGGCAAGGTTTCATAAAGCCTCGCTTGCCTGTCGCTGCCAGTGCCAACTCGCCAATTGGCTCCGAGTATCGGATTGGAGAGAATGGGTACTAGGCAATCTAGGTATAGTGCTCGAGAACATTTCGAGGCAGCTCGACGCACGTTCCTAGGTAGCGCGGAACCTTCCTGGCTTGGGACTGGTTCTAGTTGGAACACAACGCATTCCTTGCGGGTCTTTCGTGTCTATCTACACGCAACAACATTAACTCTAAGGATGAGCCCAGCAGGTGGATACCCTGCAGAAAGCGTGCCGGAGACCTCAATGGTCAGGTGTTGAAATGTTTCTCCTTTAGCATCATAGAGCAGCCGATTCCATCCCTAACTGAAATGAGAGACTCACCGACGCTGGGTTATGGAGGTCCATACTGGTAAGCTCCGCTACTCGCTGACAATCTACTAACGGTGTGCTATAGTCTGAGGGATTCTGCTAAGCGTCTTCAATGCCATCAGGTCGAGCCTTACTAAGTTGCCTGCTTTAGTTTGCGGTGCCAGCGATTCTGTGGTTCGTAGGGCGTTAGTACGGAGGTCACAACGAGCAAGGCCTTCCCTCACCTTCATAGTCTCGACAGCCGAAGATATAGCGAATTGTCCATCTGGCGATTTCAACCAAGCATAGGTTATATCCGAGATCGTGGCTTCTTGTCTGTAATCCGTCGGCTCAATGTCACCCAGTCCTCGAGGAGGGTTGAAGCGATAGTAATTGTGTCGTTGGCCCCTGCAAAAAGTGAGCATAGCGTAATGGTCAGGTCCGAATAAGCCATACTGTCTTTTGAACCGCTCGTGCATGTGCAAGTGCGAGATTTCCGTGTCGTTTGCAACCTCGAGGAGTTGTTTAGCTACTCGTCTTGCAACCTGGGGTGCGTCTTGAATGATACTCCCAAGCTTCCCCACGTTCGCGAGGATTTGTAGCGCCAACTTATCGATGTGCTCATCGTCGACCTGTTTATTATTGCCCCATCCATCCTCTCCACCGTAAACTAGGCTGCGTAAACCAGTGCCTAGAGTAACAAGGGTGATGGTTGCGTCCGGACCGAATGTTTTTTCGGCCTCATCTAGAGCAACCTTGGCTGGGTTGTTGAATCCGGAATATCCAGCGTCTTGAAAGGTGAACGTTGCATGGCCGACCTGAATATTGAGTGGCGACAGATATAGTGGAACTGCGCATGTTGCGCGTGCACCCTCAAATATCGTCCACTCGTGGCCATAGGGAGCAGGGTTAACATCGCGTAATGGGCGTGGATAGGAGCGAATGCGATATGCATCAACGCCCGCAGATCCAATTTTCGACACGACGGTGACAAATGTCTGTTGTATTTTGTGATTACCAGCTCACTATACACTTGATAGTATTAAGGGTTTCACCTTCGTGCTGTCATGGGCGACTGTATCTGGAGCGTTCTTGAGAGGCCTAAACAATGCATCTTTACTTCCGGTGTATTTTGCTATGAGATCTTCCAGCTTCTTCTCGAACATTGCAGCTGATAACTGCCCCCCCTCCATGATTTGTCTCCAGATCTCTCCAGAGTCTGTTTCACCACCGAACATTGTCGCTCCAACTTCTCTGTAAACTTCGATTGCTTCCTTACAGCTCAAGCCAAAGCGGCCCAGAAGAATCGCGATCAGACCTCCCGTGGAGGTGCCACAGATGAGATCGAAGATTTGACATGGTTTAGGAGGAAGGGTATCTTCATCTGATTCGTCGTTCCCACCAGAGACGTGGATCTCCTCCATGAGGTGCACGAGGATGAGAAGACATGCGAGTCCCCTGAAACCTCCACCATCAATTGAAAGGACAAGGTAAGCTAGTGGAAAGTTCACTTGAGAAGACATCCGCGATCGGGGAGAGAACTCACACTCGTCGTCCTTGCATTCACTGCTGTGCATCATCATAAAGCAGGACGACAACCACAAGAATCAGGGAGACAGTCGTTCACTGATCTCTCGCAGCGCGGATGAGATCTAGAAGGACCGGACACTTGCTGCAGATGATGTATGTTAGTTAACTCCGCTGCCAAACTATGGGTCCATATGTACTTCGTACCTCGTATTGCCTCTCGGCAGCTTCCGGCGCACGTCAAACTCCTGCTTCCGCCAGGAAACGTGAACATGCATGTATAACACGCACCGCATTTGGATGCATTTTTCTCCTGCAAGTTGAAGCCATGTCAGCGCCAACGACGCGTGGTACGGTGACGACGAGCTGCTCCAGTCCATGATACCCTGTTGACAGCTCTCCTAGGTTTCAAAGCGATAGAAAGTACAAGTCGAAGGAATATTTCCGCAGTCGCGTTTACGGCCGATGGGTATATTTTTGGCGGGAACGAGGGTGGCGAGATTCGTCGGTGGAGAACTGAGGATGCTAAGCAAATTGGGCCGACGATGAAAGCGAGGGGATCCGTCGAGAGCCTTGTCATCTCCAACGATGGACAATGGTTAGTCTCTGGGGATGACGGCCGTAAGGCTATCGTTTGGAATGCACGAAGCCACGAAAAAGTGCTGGAGGTGACTGAACATAAACATTTCGTTTACGCGGTGGACATCTCAAGCGATTCGACACGATTTGCTTCCGGGTCATGCGACAAGACCGCTCGCATCTTTAGTATCGCGACTGGAATTCGACTCATACCTCCCCTTCAGCACGACCATGCTGTCGTAGCTCTCAGATTCTCCCCCTGCGGCGACCGACTCGTCACCGCGATTTATGATACGTGTGTCCGCATATACAATTCTCGCACTGGAGACAAATTGATCGTTGTTCCGGTTCGGGTCCTACACACACCAACCACTCCGTTAGCTTGGTCTTCCGATGGCCAAGAACTCTTCGTTGTATCGCAGGGGAAAATCACTTGCTTCAATACGTCCACGTCGTTGAGCTCAGAATGGTTGACCCACAACAGCTGCACTCGCGCATCCATCGTAAGCAACGGGCGGTTCGTAGCATGTTCCACAGGGTCCTCTGTCTCGCTTTGGGACGCGATCTCGCACGGACAGATTGGTCTGGCCATTGAACATGCCCCAGACATCCTCTGCATCACAATGTCTCCAAACAAGAGGTCGCTTGCATGTGGGCATGGCAACAGGATTTCAGTTTACAGTCTCGAAGAAATCCTTCCCGAGCTCTATGTATGTGATCATTCGTTTATGTTTATCTAATCTCTGATTGTTCGGTTTCTTAACCCAATATCCTCCCTCCGGACGTGACTACTGTTAGCTGCGTCCACTGGCATCTCATTCATCCATTACATTTCGTCCGCCACTTGTGAAAAAAAGCGATGCATTGTTTGACAGCTCCGCAGAACACGTTGTCGCTGCGCAGGGCTCTGCCGCGCTACCGCCCAGTCCTACGGGTTCCATAGATCTTGTCGTCGAGCGGAGCGAGGCTCGAGCAGCGGTGAAACTTCGGGAGGACGCTCTCGAAAATGCGAATGAGGTACAATACTATTCCTCTCTGAGCCAAGTAATCTTGAGGATAGTCGTACAGGCAATCCAAACGGACGCATCGTGCCACTATGCCTACGAACGCAAACACGTTGCACTGCACGGCATGGGCCGATACGACGAGGCCATTGAGACATTTGAAAGCATGCTCTCTATGATAGGACAATCAGGGGATCCCAAGATTCGTCGTATGTACCACTGCCCTAAATGTACCAGGCACCTAATATGGAGGCTACATTACAGGACTGCGCCATAAATATGTCTCAACGTCCCAAAAGCAGAAGGCCATCGAGGATACCATACGAAAAACCATCAACCACGGCCCCCTGGTCCTCATCGATGTCACAACAGGTCGCCTCTGTGACAGACAAGCGCTACTAGATCTATTCAGAACAGATCCGGCTTTCAAGGAGCTAGTTTCATCTATGACAGGGGAAATAAACAAAGAACGCATCCGGGAGACGATCAACAAGTATTTCGGATACGTCATGTTTTCTCATGTTTGGGGGAATGGGAAAGAAGAAGAGAAAAAGAATGAACCGTCGTTCAAGGCGGTCATGGGTTCGGATTCTGCTCACCGCCTTCCGAACACGGCCATGAACAACAAGTTGCGCAGCTTCTGTGCCAAAGTTACTGAGCTCGGTTATCGATGGGCTTGGAGCGATACCTGCTGTATTGACAAGTCCGACGATGCGGTCCTCAACCGGTCCCTTAGATCCATGTACAAATGGTACGGGGCCTCGGCCGCGACACTGGTCTTCCTCGAAGACGTGTCGTCAGACTTTGGTGATCTTCTCAATAGTCTATGGATGACGCGCGCCTGGACTCTCCAAGAAGCACTTGCAGCAAAGCGTATTCTTTTCTATGATCGAGACTGGAAGCTCTACCGCGGCGTTGTCTCTGATAACCACAAGACACCTGGTGTCATTCTCCAAGAACTTGCTAATGCTACAGGTGTTCCCAGTGAAACCCTGGTCTCTTTTCATCCAGATTCTCTCGGAGTGCGCGAGAAGCTGCGCTTGGCATCGACGCGCACTGCGACTATTGAGGAAGACGCTGCGTATTCGCTCATCGGCATCTTTAAAAGTGACATCATCCCACGATATGGTGAAGGAGAAGATGCACTGGGCCATCTTCTAGAAGGTATCGTGGCTCACCTAGGTGAGGTCACCGTCCTCGCGTGGACCGGGAGACCATCGTCATACAACTCTTGCCTCCCATCAACCCTTGCAGTCTATAGTCAGATGCCATACACGCCACCGACCTTCGATGCAAGCAACATCCAATTGCGCATGACCCAGCTGTCGAATGCACTATCAAAAGATGACGCCCTGAATATATATCACCGGCTCGCTCGTCTACCGCCTGCACGTTTCGCAAACCGTCGCCTTCAGCTTCCATGCATCGTCTTCCATGTCAAGTTTATTGCAGTTAAGGACCAAGACAACGACGGGAATCATTATAATGCAAAGGTGTCCGGGCTCGGTATGGTGGAATTCAAGACTGCAGACAACATCCCACTGGCAGAGCCTCGGAGACTCGTCTTTGTACACCCTTGGATCAGTCAGATCCGAGGTCCTCATCCTCATGGTGGAGTCGGGATAGATGTGTCGGATTCAGAGCCGGAGGTGGGCGAGGATGCAGGGACGGATGAAGAATCCGGGGCAGCACCACCATTAGGTGTTTTAGCTGCTCCTCCACTCGATCACCGTACACTGGCGTTGCAGATGATCGTCCGTGTCCGGCAGTCGTTCAATACCCTATTGCTCCTACGGCAACCAGGTGGAGAATACAAGAGGGTCGCGGCAGAGAATGAGATTGTCGTTCAGATATCCAGAAGCCAGGTCAGGTTAAAGGATATCCACACGGAGGTCTTGGACATTCTATGATGCATAGGTTACATTGGTTCGTCCACTGTACCCGCTTCTGAATTTTTTGGATTCGGATCTTGCTTTTGCGCTGGGTGAATGATTCATCTCATGGTATTTTCTTCATCGCATTTTGTGTGCTATTCGCTATAAGCTATTTGTACCATATCCTTTTCGCATACTAGCTCGATGTCGCTCGCATTGTCCCTCTACTAGCTAGACGCGCATGCTCGAGTCATTGCACGTTGCATGATTCGCGCTTTCTAAATACTGAAGTACAAACACGACGAATTATCTTTGATCCCTGGACCATGAAAACTAACCATACTACTAGACTGCCTCCGAGTCAGCAGTTCCGATTTGCCGCCAACTCCACTCAAGAAAGTAAAGTGAGACTCTCTGACCTGAATGTATGAAGTTCTGCAAGGACAGATCGGATTAGATGTCGCAGCGCTGGCGGAACCTCAGGTAGTATGTACGTGGCCCAGAGCTGCTAGTAGCATTGTGTCAAACAACCAGCCCGAAAAAAGTGAGAACCGTCAATAGGCAGAATCAGTACTTGGTAACCACAGCTGTTCAGTACTCAGTACGCAAGCCGTCCGCGATACTGAGCTGTCTTGTCCAGCTTTCCATATGGGACTATCGGCGTAGGTGGCGAAGAGGTGAATTATCTACCGTGATAAGGATAAGGTGCTGATAAACTATCTTTCCTACCACATCGCCCAACTTCACTGAAAATATAATCCTTTTTTGCTCATTGGGCAGCGATTGTAGAGCATTAAATAATTGTAGAGCGTGTGAAATGAGCAAAAATGTATTATATTCCATTATCACGCTTCTCCGGTTTCAGTGATCCGGGCCCCGCCTCAGTCAACTCTCCTGGTACAACCACTGATAATCATCAGGATGCCTAAAGGCACTTAACAATTCTTGTCTCGCTACTTATTGACCAATGTTTTTCTAGTTCGCAAATACATACTTTCTCTCGATGGTGGCGGTTCTCGGGGACTTTCTTCCTTGATCATTCTAAACCATATTATGCGAATGTTTGTGGACGACCCGAACGAACAGCCTGTCCCTTCACCCTGCCAAATCTTCGACTTGATCTGTGGGACATCCACAGGAGGAATCATTGCCATCCTTCTCGGTCGGTTAGGCCTTCCTTGCTCAACTGCTGTCTCCATTTATAAAGAATTGGGTCCGAGAGTATCTACTGATTTCGAGATCTTTTTTGGGGAAGTAGTGGAGAACTACACAGGAACTCAGACCACTACGATGAGGATTTTACAGTCCAAACCTGATGTTCTCAAACATCGAACCACTGATGTGAGTAACCTTCCGGACCGTTAATTCTCGGGGGGCACGGAGTACTGATTAACTAGCGTGCCTAGGTGTTCGTCACGACCATTTCTGCTGAAATTGGCTCTGCTGGTACCGAGGCCTGTCGTATCAGATCATACGCAACACCCCGTGGGGGAACAGATAGTACACTACCAGGCGACACCTGGACGATCTGTCAAGCTGCACGAGCTACCTCTGCCACTCCCATGTATTTTGAACCTCTGCAAATTGGTTTACAAGCATTCCAAGATGCTGCTGCGTCTAAATTCAATAACCCTACATTGGAAGCATTAGCAGAAGCGTCACTCCGATGGCCACTAGAGACCCACGAACTTTTGGTAGTTAGCCTTGGAACGGGGCTGACGTCACTCCTTCGTAATGGCGGTGAAAAACTTGCCGCTCCCATGTTGCGAGAGAGGCTCGGGAACACCACGACCGTCAATGATAAGTTCGAACAAATTTTGAAACAACTCATCGCGGTAGCAAATGATACGGAGGACACACATCTCGAAGTTGCAAGGCATTTTACTAAGTGGTAATAACACCTTTATGTCGATTACATGGGAATTTTTTAAATTACCGCTTGCAGGAAGCGTCGTGATGATTATTTCCGATTTAACCCACCTCAGGGACTTGGTGACATCGACCCTGCGGCCTACATGAGCGAACGGGCAATCATCGAAACCACTAATATCTGGTTGAGGTCACCAGATGGGAAGGACTCAACTCTAGCTGCATATGAGAAACTCGTAGTAAGGACAACTCCAAGTTTTCATTCGTTTTCTAATTTCGAGAAGCCTGCATACAAGGCACGAAAGGATTGACATAAGTGCAACCTCTCGACGGGAGGCAACCGTGACGATGTATCTGCCATCCTGGCGTAAAAAGATTCAGAGAATCGGGTGGGGTGGGCGACTAGACTGGGGCGTTCCTTTTCCTTTTGTCGTGAGATAAGGTTGGTGCATTTGGTCAGGCCGGTCAAGAGTGTTGTTTACGCGCGCAACCCAGGTGCCTACTACAACAATCGCAGAAAGCTGCAACTCATAGCTCCAGACTAGACTCCTCAAATTCCCATGTGAATAAATCGTCCCCATGCGAAGAACGGCTCACCGCTCTGGCGCAAATGTTCAACAGCAGTGCCAACCGCGGCGCCACGCTATCCCTAATAGACCACATCGTGGCAATAACACTGGCTGCTATGTCTTGCCTGCCGAAAGATGCACCGCCTCTTCCGAGAGTTCCACGGCGCCGGTCGCGGCCTGGCACGCCGACAGAAAGGCGAGCCCTCCGCGAGGACGGGACAGACGGATGATGTCGGACAATCGCAACCGATGTTGTCCATCGAGCGGCAATTCCAGTCATCACGTGTAGGTTCGGTCCGTGCTATTCCAAGGCGCCATAGGCCAAATAACATAAAATAGATATTGAAGGGACTGGCAATGTAATGCAATATAATGCTGTGGCACTGTGCTGAAA
>JBBPJQ010001059.1:0-13587 GCA_038088795.1 Boletus rex-veris
TTTACACTCTGCTTTATACAAGCTCTTCCTGCTTCTATAAATCTACTCGCTCCTCAAGCTAGCAACCTCTATCCTCAGACCTAGTGAGTACCTCCCACTAGGCACATACCTTCCTCTTGTCACTTGCTTTACGCTTGCGGCACCTACTGTTCTCAGACAGTAGAGACAAACGGAGTACCGCGCACTTTGTTAATGGCTTGCTGGGCAAAGTTTGCATTGCTGTTGAGGATGAGCTTCCCTGTACGATGGTGAGCTTTGTGACACAGTGCAATTCCAAGATACGTACCAGACTGGAGTTCGCGTCGTTGGGCCTGGAATGCCATGAGACTTCTGACTGGACAAGTGATAGTCCAACTTGCTGATCTGAGAGATGCTTATTGACAAGGATCAATGTGTGTAGGAAGGCGTGTTAGCTTGCATAGTGCGCCTTCCTTTTCCATAACACAAGCAGAGAAACACCAGATTTTGCAAATCTACTAGTAGTACATGTGAAATTGAAGTAGTGGACATGGCAAAGGAGAAGAGAACATGTGTAGGGTATACTACAGAACTCTAGAGATGGAATAGAAGAAATCCTTGTCAAAGTACTTATTCAGAAAGAAATTTTGCGAGCCGTAAATGCTATTCGAATGAGTAAGGCGGTTTTCAGCAACATGACCAAAACGTGGAACAATGTGAGCATATGACCTGAGTTGATCCAATGGAAAAACCTCTTCTATGTTCTCACCCAATGCACGTTTCGCCCTCCAAAGCACATGGAGACCTGTAGTAGGCTCAGTCTCACTACCACGTTGGTACACAACATCCAGCCTTTCTGCATACACAAGAGCATGAGTTGCCCAAGGAGTATGGCCACATTTTGGACATGCAGGACACATGATAAGATGAACAAGAACAATGCTGTGTCCTAAAACACCAATTAAAACAGTTTCCACACAAGAAAAGAAATACTCATCCATTAGACCACTGTGTGGCCATTGATGATCCTGATCCACTTGTAGGATGGCAGCATCATATTGACCAAATTTCCAAGTTCAATCCTTATCAGGTGGGTGAGCATTGATGGTGAGCGTCGACCCCAACTTATCTGGAAAGTGATAGGACTTCTGTTGTAGGCAAACTTTATGCCAGATCTGAAGCTCAGAGAAGGGAAGATCTGCATCTGGTCCCGATTGCTGAGCATGGCCAAAAGTGTGGAATTTCCTTTGATCTGTCTGCCTCTCATGTTTGATATAGTCTGCTAATGCAGCATGGAGGTCTGGAAGTTGGAATTGCCTTGCAACATCATCGATGGATTGTTGACGATGTGTAGGGTCAAAATTAAGGTGGATAGCTATAGAACCCGTGATAATGGTACAGGGAGGAAGGTTGACAGTTGTTTCTTTACAAGCAACATCAAAGAAGTTGGTAGATTGTCGGTTTGCAGTCCAGAGGTCACGCAGCACATCTTGTGGGCAAATGCTGTTAGCATCTTCGTCGTGGTCTTCATCGTCATCCAGGGTAGTATCATTGATTGCTGTTTGAAGGTGGATTGTGGCATCAAAAAGTCAACACCTCTTGTCATGATCAAGGGCACGGCAAATCTGTGCATCATAATCATGGTGATTAGTCATCGAAGCTGGTTCCTTGATTACTTCAATATGCATATGTTCGGTGGTGTCTGCTGACCACTGAAGTGGACAACCAGCCTGTGCGATGCTTGGGACAACGCTTTGCATGAGCTCCAATTTCGGGATGTAAAAGTGGTCCAGGTTCCTCTTTTTGCCCTTGCAAAGGCCAGCATCAAGGATGGCCTGTTTGTGATCATGAAACTCGTGTAGTGCAGCCCCAATGTTATCTCGCGATCGTGAAGTGATGGCTGGTGCTTGAGCAAGATACCTGAACTCCATGAGCGCGCGGATCACAGTGACAATACGTGGGGGAACACCGCCAGCGATGACGGCCACTAAATATTGCTGCACATCTCGTTGTGTCCTCCCACCAACCTGCTTGAGCTTGGTGATTCCATTTCTGAAGTGGTGAATACCTGTGATTTTGGGAAGCACCGAGAAACAGAAGTCAATTTCATCATCACCAAGAGCAATCCGGCACCAGCAGACGTCATGATCCCAAAACTCGTGGTGCCAGTGATGCAGCACCTTCGGAGTAAGAAAAAGATGAGGTGATGCGAGCAGCCAATTGTGCCAGAAAGGAAGCAATACGCCACTGAGACAAAACTCCTCGCATGTGGCAAAATACTCCTTGAGAAGTGCCACAAGTTGCTCGATGGACTGAAGTTGCTGTTTGGTGACAGCAGCAGTTCATGGTGGATGTCAGAATGGGTTGCCAAACTGTTTGTGTGAAGCCATTGTAATTGGAGAAGTCTTGCCTCGTACAACAGAAACCAACAAGACTTCAGGATTGTCAAGGATATAAGAGGCTATCGGGGTGAAGCAATAGTGGAGATCCCCCAGAGGATCTGGTATAGTGACTCCTTTCTCCATTGCTTGCTTGAGTGGCTTGAGGACGATATCTAAGCAATGGTGAAAGAGATGGGCAGCAAGTACTGATTGCATTCTGGGTGTGTCATGGACAAACTTGACAATCAGAAGCAATGCAAGCAAAAGAAAACCGTGGGCTGCAGCCTTGTTCCTTGCGTCCATTTTGATGTTTGCGAGGCTTATGAGTAATGGATATCCAACGCATCCTCCACATATATTTGTGATGTGCGTTTTATCCGATGACAGGATAACCCTACACAATGTGGCACTGACTGGAATCTTTTTCTATAGTATCGGTCAGCATGAAATGATCATTAGAATGAAGTACATAATGGTCACCTGCAGCTCCCATGTGCCGTCACTGCTCATCCATTCAGTGTACACTCTAGCATCACGCTCAATGGACGTGTACAGCTTATATGGTGCATACTCCATCTTGTCTGCAAAAAAGGGATTGTTGAACAGGAGTTTGACACAGTCTAGGGGATCGCGATAATAGAAGTGAACAGGATCCTTGGTCTGGTGATCAGAGGAGACGACTCGATATTTCCATTGTGGTCCTGGTGGTAACATTTCAATACGTGAGCGTAAGTCCCATGCAGTATGAAACAAAAGTGGTAAGTCCTTCATCTACAAAAATTGTACTAAGTAATGTATATCAATTCAACGTCGAATGTATGCACCACATCAAGGGACAGATATTCATCGATGAGAGCCATGCTGAGTCTTGACTTTGAAAGGAATTTCACTGTCATCCAATCCTTTGAGGACGCAAATGGGTAATAGAGATTGGACTTCCACTCTTCCGAATACTGGTCACTATGAAATGACCTGAGGAACATCAGCAAACCTACATTTTTTCTGGGTGATTGAGATCAATGACAAGGCTGGCAGGCCTGGATGGACTGATCCATGATAGGTTGACCTGACTGACTAAACTGATTTACTGACAAGCTAACAAACTGATACATTGAATGGACTGGTTGACTAACCAACTATCCAGCTGATACATTGATAAAAATGATAATCCTGACTGACTGATCAACTGACCAACTGATGTGACTGACAGAAATGACTAACTGATCAGCTGATGGCCTGATAGACTGAATTGGCTGGATTGGCTGATGACCTGACTGGCTGATAGACTGATATGACTGACTAACTGGTTGACTGACTGACTGGTGAGATGACAAGACTGACAAGATTGACCAGATGATCAATTGACTTACTGGATGGACTGATGGGACTGATATCACTGGTTAATTAACAAGCTGATATGTTGATAGCCCTAGGGATGCTGATAGCAATGAATTACTTATGAACTGAGATACTGATAGCACTGATAGCACTGCTGTCAGTCATGTCAGACAACTCAGAAAGGTCATTGATTTTGATAACTCAGAAAAAATGTAGGTTTGCTGATGAAGGTATCACCCTTCCCGTATGTAATTGATGTGCCATCGAAGTAATCCCTCATCCATAAGTGAGGATCCTGGGCTGCTGGAAACAGTCGAGTGTCTTCAACTTGAACGCTATCATCGTTGGGGAGCCTGAGACCGGGCAGATCAAATGGGAAATCTAGATCTGGTGGATTGAGGGGTGGTGGTGACTCTGAGTGTGGCAGGGATGACACATTTACAGAATCATGGGATTTGGCTGGGAAACGAGGGACTTCAAGGGTATAGCAGTAGTTGTTATCATGACAAGCAGAGCGGGGCTGCACACAATGGGCTTGGATACCATGCTTGGTCAAAAAAAACTTGAGACACCTAGGACAATTGGGCATGGGGGAGAGTGGTCGAGAGTGTGTGCATACCAATATGATGTGTTTTGCAGAATTCTCGGAAACCTCTGAGTCCAATATCACATGGATTGTTTCATCGTCAGCAGTAGCAAGGTATAATATGGTCGATACGTCGTTGTTGCAGTTGGAGTGAAAAGCTTTAATGGGCGAATCATGGTGGGTGAGGAATCTGATCTCTCCTTCAACCCCCTCCACACCTCCTCCTCCTGACCTCCTCTCACTCCATCCTCTGCAATCATCACCACTGATCTTTCGTCTCAACTGTCCCTTGTAAATGACCAACCCCCTGCAACCCCTCCTCCTCCTGATCTCCTCTCACCCCATCCTCCCATCCCATTTTCATCCACCCACTGCTCTTCTCTCGACATCCCCCTCTCCCCCTCTCCCTCCCTGACCTTTGTGTCCTCCAATGACGCATTCTCTTTCGCCCATCCACCATCTCCCACGCTCTCAACACAGTCTTCCATGCATTTTGCAACTTCCCTCGCCCTGAGAGATAACAAACCCAATGGACGTTCCAGTATTTCCTCTCTCCAATTACTCAGTCCCTCTGTGATAGACAAAACCGCCAATTGCAGAAAAGGCAGCATAACCACATTTGCCAGCTCACATGATGGCCACAGCTCCATTGACAAGACTGAGATAGATCACAGTCTAGGCATCTTTGATCTTCCCCCATCCATCAGCCCAAATCCGATGCCATTAGTCTAACTGTCACTTCTCACATGCACTTTGACTCTGATCTGGCCAAGCTCCAGATGTATTCGCCTGATGACAACTTACCATTTCCTTCAATGTAAATTCAGCATGATACTCTTTCTCGGGCACAAACGTCCAATCCTCCCACACAGTAGGATTCTCTGTCTGACCTCGGTCCATTTTCCCTTGACCTGGATCAACTTGCAAGCCTCTTGGATCCAAAAGACTTGGATGCTCTCCAAGCTCTTGGCAGTACCACCGGCATCCTCAATGGTCTTGGCACTCACTCTACCCGTGGCTTACTTGTAGACCATGCTAGTCATCTGTCCCATCTTTCACCTGGTACAAGGGAAGGCATTTCTGAGGGGAACAATTCCCATGTACACAAGTCCCTCTCAACTCCTCCAGACAATCCCCTGCTTCAGTCCTCTTCAACCTCTCACCTTGACAATATGTGCAAAGCACCTGACCCCCACACTGCCTCTTTGGCAGACTGCAAGGCGGTGTATGGTGAAAATGTCCTGCCTCATCACCCAACAACATCACTCCTTGATTTGATGTGGCATGCACTTGAGGACAAGGTTTTGGTACATCAACACTCTGCTTTTGGACCACCCACTCCTTCATATCCACACTCTAGGTCTTGTTATCTATTGCTGTGGTAGTGTTGCTACCACTAGGCCTGTTTCAGGATCTCAGAACGACCCTTCCTACTGGCCAGCCGCCTGTTGACTGGGTTGAAGGTGTCACCATCATCATTGCAATTCTTATCATTGTAAGTCTTCTCCTCATCGACCTCGACCTTTCATTACCACATTTTCAGGTTGTCATCAGCTCTCTCAACGACTGGCAAAAAGAATGCCAGTTCGAGGTACTCAATCAAAAGAAGGATGAATGCACCGTCAAGGTCATTTGCAATGGCGAAGAGCATCTCATTGACATCAAAGTACGTTGCTTACGAGGTTGGTCTCTCTCTCTCTCACCTGCATCCGTCTCATAGGAGGTCTTGGTTGGCAACATTGTACTGGAACCTGGCGAAGTGGTCCCCTGCGATGGAATCTTCCTCTCCGGGCATAATGTCAAGTGTGATGAATCAGCGGCTACTGGCGAGGTGGATGCCATCAAAATGGCACCATATTCAGCTTGCCTGGCGCTCAAGAATGCACAGAACAACGTGCACCATGGAGACAACGGCACTACCAGAGGGCATCCAAAGCATTCATTGCCTAGTTCACACCACATGGATTGTTTCATCGTCAGTGGTAGCAAGATATTGGAGGTGTTGGCCAATACGTCGTCATTGCAGTTGGAGTGAAAAGCTTCAATGGGCGAATCATGGCAGGTGAGAAATTCTGATCTCTCCTTCACTTAATATAACTCACCTCATTTCAGCTTTGCACACCAATATTGAGAATACCCTGCTACAAGTCAAGCTGAATGTGCTTGCAGAATTGATTGTGAAAGCTGGGAGTGTGGCTGGCCTTGTTCTGTTTAGTGCTCTCATGATACACTTCTTCGTCCAATTGGGTATGAATAACCCTCCGAGGTTGGTCTCTATCCTGTTGTTATCTCACAATCTCTGATTATGAATGGATCAAGAACCGCCAATGAGAAAGGCATGGCTTTTGTACAGATTCTCATTATCTCTGTCACTCTAGTGGTGGTTGCGGTCCGGAAGGTGAGTCGAGAACGGTGCCACTGGCCATCTCCAGCTGACATTTGCTAAAGGTCTTCCTCTTGCTGTGACACTTGCGCTTTCATTTGCTACCCAACGGAGAATCTGCTTGTCCATGTGCTTGGTTCGTGTGAGACTATGGCAAACACTGCTGTCATTTGTACAGACAAGACCGGCACTCATGCAAAATGCCATGACTGTCGTTGCAGGGTCCATTGGTATCCATGCAAAGTTCGTCCAACAACTTCAACACAATCAGTCTAGGACGAACGTGGTTGACAAACATCGTTCTCGCAGGAGTACCGACTCCGGAATTTCTAGACACATCCAGGATTTTTCTGTCAACCAAAGCCGGATTGATACTATCCTTTCGCCCCAGCTTCGCAAACTCTTCAATGCAGCTGTCGCAATCAACACCACTGTCTTCAAGGACGTGGATCCTACGACCCACCAAAAGATCTTCATTGGTAGCAAGACTGAGGGAGTGCTCCTGAATTTCGTAAAAGAGCTCAACTGGCCCAGTTACAAGCAAGTTCGTGATGCAGCCAAGGTTATCCAAGTGCTTCCCTTCTCGAGTGATCGGAAAGCTATGGGTGTTGTAGTGAAGCTCAGAGGCGGCAGTAACCGGTTATACATAAAGGGAGCTAGTGAGATCCTCACAAAGTTGTGTGTTCGCCACTGTCTCCCAAGATGTGAATCAAGCTAGCGACGAGGATGCCACGGTCGAGACCATGACAATTGACACCTATGCTGAAGCAAACGTGTCACAGACAATTATCTTTTACGCCAACCAGTCACTCTGAACAATCGCCATTTGCTATCGTGACTTCGCCATCTGGCCTCCACTGGGGGTACACCTGAATGGGAATGAAGATGTGTGTTGATTAATCTCACCCTCCTCTTGTCTTCTGAATTATTTTTAGGTCCGATATGAAGACCTCACTCGTGAACTGACTCTCATCGGTATTGTTGGCATTGAAGATCCCCTACGTGAAGGTGTTCGACAGGCTGTTGCAGATTGCCAGAAAGCTGGCATTACTGTCAAAATGTGCACTGGTGATAATGTTCTCACTGCCCGTTCTATTGCTTCGCAGTGCGGGATCTTTACAGCTGGTGGCATCGTTATGAAAGGACCTATCTTTCGGAAGTTGAATGATGCAGAGATGCTCGACATCCTGCCTAGACTCCAGGTTCTTGCCCGTTCCTCCCCAGAAGACAAAAGGATTCTGGTTGAAAAGTTGCGCTTCCTGGGGGAAACCATCACCGTCACTGGTGATGGCACAAATGACGGACCTGCTCTCAAAACAGCGCATATAAGCTTTTCGATGGGCATCACTGGTACTGAGGTGGCAAAAGACACTTCCGACATTGTTCTCATGGATGACAATTTCTCCTCAATTGTCAAGGCTATCATGTGGGGCCATTGTGGAAATGATGCCTTGCAGAAATTCCTATAGTTCCAGCTCTCCACCAATGTGACTGCCGTTGTTGTTATGTCTATCACAGCCATCATATCGTTGTTGGAAACCTCCACTTTGTCGGCTGTACAACTGCTTTGGATCAACATCATCATGGACACTTTCGCTGCTCTCGCGCTTTCTACCAATCCTGCGACTCCTCCCCTTCTTGATAGAAAGCCAGATAAGCTCACATCACCACTATTTACTGTTGACATGTACAAGCAAATCTTCTTGCAATTGGCTTATCAGATCGCCATAATGCTTATCTTCCACTTTTTTGGTCTGCTGATTCTCGGCCTAGAGAATACGTCGACGAATGCCATGGCAACATCTTCGTGTTTGCGCAAATATTCAATTCTCTCAATTCGAGACGATTGGACTGCAAGCTCAATGTTTTTGAAGGCCTTCTGAAGAACCACTACTTTGTTGTAATCACACTCATCGAAATTGTCATCCAGGTTATCATTGTGTTCATTGGTGGTGCTGCCTTCCAGGTCACACGTATTGATGGTTGAGAATTGCTCACCCTTGGCATGATATCTGTTCCCTTAGATGTCTTCATTTGCCTTTTACTGAACAAACCCTTCGAACGATTGTTTGTCCTTGTAAGGCTCCTTCTGAGCCCTGAGGTACTTCCTATCATCAAACCTGATGTGGAATGGAACAAAGCTATCGAACTCGTCCGTGACAATCTGGCAACGTTTGTGAATCTTTGTGGTGGCCACCTGCATTCGTCGTTGTTTGTCTGGAAGAGTTGTTCAGGATGTGTACTGGACGACCGTAGAGTCCCTCTACCTTCAATTATGACCATGGTCCCAACCCTGATAGCGTCATCGATTGGGGCAGGTTGGGCACCACACAGTCATGGCACACTCTCGGACCCAGCATGGTATGATCAATGATACCTCAAGGTCATCAGCGGCGCTCTGGGAGGGCAGATTCCAGGTTCACCCAGACAAAAAACTGGATGACCTGATTTTCCAGAAATGGGGTGGTCAAGCTCGCCTGCGGTCCTCACCTCCACCTGTTTGAACCGCTGCACGGTGTATTGGTGCATTTAGCGTGTGAGGCATGCAGCCTCATGACCTTAACGCAAATCAGCGCTTCAGCACCATGTCGCACCTACAACCTATATATTAAATAGTCAACGACTGAAACTGGCCAAAACTTGAAATATAATACTTTGTGATCATGTTCTAAGTGTTATCCGATAACATTTTTTGGCTAACGTTCAGATCAACTTTTATTTCTGCAAAATATGTCGTGCATGTCTGATGAGATCATCTATTAAATTGATTGCCAGTGATGCGGCCTGAGATTGAAAAAATTCCTCGTCTTTCCTCCCCAACTCCTCAACGTTCAATCTCCCATCCTCCAAGGAAGACCCAAATGGACAGCCCCCACCTACCCTCAGAATCATCCTTGATGGATTTGGAAACTGAAGCATCCTCTGAGAGTGGTGCTCTGCAGAGACTGTACTGCAATCCCACAGTTTCAAGCATTGTTCCAAAGACACCTCAGGCAAACTCTTTTTTGAGCACCTTTCCCCCCTGAACTCTCTTAGAGAGTCATGTTTAAAAATAACACAGACAGAGCAACTTCGTTGAATTGCTCCCTCCACTGTTCCTCATGTCGGCACTCCAAGTGCGGTTGGCGCCATCCATAAATCAAGTGGTTCTTTACAGATTGCAACACCTGTGATTTCCCGCAGGTCATCCTTGTTGTGTTCTTCAATCCGCACGGGTATCTTTGTGATAAGCTTAGCAGTCCATTGTCTACTTACACTAAATGCAATACTCATCGAGTCACAGAAACCACAGATGGGGAACGATGTCAGCCTGACACTGGACAAGGAGTTTGATGAGGAGGAAGCTCAGCTGGGACTCAAACTTGCAAGGGCTTGCTATACTATTTGTCGCCATGAATGGGAGCTTGCTGAAGCCCGCTGCACAGAGAGCATTGCCCTGGTTGGTTTATACAAACATTAGGCTGAAGGTGCGAGGACATGACACGATCATGCTGAGTATGACCTTGGCCTTGCATGAGACCTAGTGACCAGGAAGGCTAGTTCTTCCTGGAACATTTCTGTCATCAAGCCGAGTGCAAAGCGTCCCCGCCTCGCCAGCCCAGGTGACTACAAGCATTTTTCCTTCAACATAGGTCTTGTATCTGACATGGCATTTCATTTAGGTTCATTGTCAGGTTCTCCGGAAGTATAAACAATGTTGTATTCGTCAACATTCCCTCTATGTAGTTTGAATATATACTCAGCCCATCTATGTGTTTGGTTTACCTATTACATACCCAGAGTTTCATGACGAGCTCACACGAACAAAACCGAATTCAGGCTCGACACCAACAATGGCAGTGGTGGAGTCCATTGCCATGCTCTGCTCCATCCTCCCAACAATGCTCACAGTGGGAAACGCCAAGCAGGACCTCTTTGACGACCTCATCCTCAACAAAGTGCGTCTCCGTGACCTCTTAAATGTTGGCTAACTGTCACCCCAGGAGCAATGCAAACCTCAGTCTGGTGCATGTCGTCGTCTTCCACTGTGCATACCGCTCACACCTGCACAGGGAAGATCACTCAACGGCAACTCTCTCGCCGTCAATGCAAACTTTCCCCAACAGGCCATCTTCCTCACACAGCAGCTCAAATGCTCCAAAAAGTACATCACCACCATACTCGATGCCATCATGGCCATCGACCCCAGTGTTGGCATTGTCAACTTGATCAAGGCGACCATCGCAGAGTTCCATCAGCGACGCTGCCATCACATCAACTGCCTCCCCTACCTCTTCGAGGCTGTGGAGCTAACACAGCTGCCTGACGCACCAGGCTGAATCTCCAGCTCGAAGTGTTTGTGAGGCGGGAGCTTGTCCCTGCTGCAAAGTCGGCCAGTTCGGACACCTCTCTCGTGTCCCGTGTATTTAAAGAGATCGACTCCCTCGGGACTGCTGTCGCACAGGTCCAAACAGCCAGACAAAATACACAGAGCAACACCATCCCACCCTCTGGTCCTGGTCCTGGTGCGTACATCTAATGCCCATTGTTCGACTGACTTATGTCCCTCCAGGCTGACATCCATCTCTCAGTTATGACATTCTAAACGCCCACTATGACTCTCTCAAGTATGAGTGATGGTACCTAGCCATGGTATACTACCAAATTGCTCGCTTGGGCTACTTTTCCCCAAACGAGGTCCAAAAGTCAATCAATTGGCTCGCCACCAATCCAAACGACACCATGACGTTTTACATTCTCCCTGCTACCCTCGCCACATTTCACCCTGAAGACCCTCACACCTTCCCCGGCAAAGCTCGCAAAAATCTTGCCACCGACAAGGCACCATTACATACACGCAATGCCAACTCACTCCTACCACCAACTGGAAGGAGCACAGCTTGAAGGCGACGTTCTGCTCAAATGGACACTTTTCATGACGGAGACTAGACATCGCGACCCCATGTTGGAGAACCAGAACCAACAAGACATCAAGATGGAAGAGCTCGAATCTCAGATTTGGAGTGCTGTCCAGGGTTGATGCCTTTACATACCTCGCCACCGCCCTCATTCAGTTCCGCAAACACACACACATCACCTATAAGTTCGTTTGCTCAGTTTGTCCAACTCGTTCCTGAGCAATAGGACCAACAGCAAAAGGAACCCCTCGCTGACAAATTCAAGTTTCCGATACTCAATACATGCAATGTGCTCATCCGGTCTCTGCTCACCTGTGCCAGTTCAGAGCTGTGCAAGATCAAGCAGAGACAAGAAGATGTGCTGGCAAGCGTTCAGACAGATCGGTCGAGCATGTTTAAGTCTGCTGCATCTGTCAGCGGGTGAAATCAAGGGTCAACCTGCGCCACGGAACACTATACTCCCTCATTGGCATCCTTTGTGTCCCTCCCACCAGAACGTGTCCTACAGTTCTGGGGTGCAACACCTGATGCAACGCGTGGTCTGTCGTACATGGAAATTACAGAAATGTCAGTGGGCAAATTACCATTGTTTTTACAATGGGCCATATGGTCTATGCAAGTCCAGGATAAGCACATGACCATGGCATTGTATGACATGCTTTCAGGTCCCGCCAAGGGTCAGCAATGTAGCGAGCTCATGTACAATTTTCTCGCTTGAGGTGGCAGGGAAGCAATATCTGGAAGCAGTCTACCAAGTTCTACCGGTTCTTACAATGCCGGCCTGTCAATATCATGGTCTACGATCTTTGCCCTTCTCAAGTCCTGGGCTTCCCCTGCACAAACCAGCCTCCTCAGCATTCTGCCACACCTTTTGGCGGATTAGTTCTTGTGCCGCCTCACAACCGCCTCATCTACTTAATCAACAACAACATGTTCCCATCAGGCCCAAGGATGTACTTCTCACTCAATCATTTCTCTGCCTTCTCTGCACTGTGGCAATGAGCTCCATCGCTGTGCATCTTGCCATTTCGTCCAACACCCAATTCCGAGCCATTCCGACTTGCTCCTCTGGGTATCCCTCTTGAACTCAAAGGGACTGTCTTTGACGTCTCACTGCATTTTGCGAACCTGGGGCGGGTGTCGCTGGAGTGGACATTTGCAAGAGTGTGTGGACATTGATGGTCGAGGTGATCAACGTTTGTGCGCCAGTATCTGGGCGGCCCGTTGGCACAGGTGCTACTACCTGTGAAAGGGGTTGAGTGGAGTTGGACGAAGTGGAGGTGGTATACAAACTTTATCCTGTGACCATCCCTTTTGTGAATTTGCTGGCCATGCTGTTGCATACACCCAAGAAGCTATCCCCATGAAGTCTACTGGCGGATGCCGAGCCCCTCAATATGATTCCAGAATCCCCTGGGCCAGCTCTACCGTCTACCTGGTATTGGTTCCTATGTCAGCTTCGTGGTTGATAACGTGTTTGCCGGACTGCCTTGCCGGGAATATACATGACACTCGGAGAGATGGCGAATGAACAATCTCTGTCTCAAGTTCGTCAAACATGCCCTGGCAGGTTGGGAGATAGAAAACCTTGTCCAAGCCAGTGAAGATGGATTTCTGAGATGAGAAACTGTCATCCCATTGCTCATCCATCCTGGTTTCAAAGTGCTGACTCACCTGCTCATGAATTCCCCTCTTCAATCCACCATCCTTTCCTACATCGTCGATGGTACCGAAGGCTTTGAGCATGAATTCCCCTCTTCAATCCACCATCCTTTCCTACATCGTCGATGGTACCGAAGGCTTTGAGCATGAGCTCTCCTCTGAAGAGCCTAACTTCATTCACGTCCTCCACATCATTCACCAAGTACTCGAGATTCAGGATGCCTTCCTTGATGTATTGGTTCCCATCCTTTCCGAGTTTGACAGCACGCCATTTGTGGGGACTGTCCATTCGAGGTCATTTTACACATGGTTCGACCAAGCTTGAAATGAGAGACCATCATCCTCTGCTCATACATCCTGGCTTCGAAGTGCTCACCCGTC
>JBBPJQ010001060.1:0-13554 GCA_038088795.1 Boletus rex-veris
TCAAAGATTGACTATGTTTGGGTAATGAAATATCATTCACTAAGCTATTTTCAAGTCTCTAACAGCACCACAGCTCAGACCATGGACTTGGATCTCCACAATGTTTCTTCTGGTATGTATAATGGATTAGAGGTCATGGATGATTCATTGTATGTGTATTGAGTAGGTCCGCTATGTTGGTATTTCCACTGCTATGTAAGCCCTTGGTTAATATGCTTCAAACCAAATTGCAACTTGACTAACAACAATCTGTTTTCAAGCCTCTATGCTCTTGGTATGTCAAGTTAAATTAGAGGTTGATTGAGCTAATCAGACAATCCACAGATGGTACCACCTTTATGCCTGGTCCTGTGATAGTATGTGTTTTCCTACATGGTACCTTGTTTGTGATCAATGATTGTCTTTTGCTAGTTATGTGAGCACCTTGATCATCCTATTTCCCTTTACATAGCAGCATGATCCATGGAAATTCCAAAGGTACTGCAGTTGAGGTGACCATTGGTTGGCTGATTCCAATATTCCTTGCTGCTGCTGACTGTAAGTCATAATATCCCTTGATTATCTTTTGTGACTGGCTTTTCAAATTGCAGTGGTAATGATTGTACGAGTATATGCCATGTGGAATCAATCTAGAAAGATTCTGGTTGCCCTACTTTTACTTTATGTGGCACAAGTTATTCTTTCCTTGGTTTATGCAGGTATCTACTCCAATCCCAGTACCTACCTTTCAGGTAAGTGTCTCGGGCTCGACTGTTACATAACCTCACGTGGATTTTTGCCTTCCGTCATTATTTTCTTCAGTCACAGTCAGCCAAATTCTTGGTTTCTCTTTTTGCAGTTATTCATGGTATTCTGTCGAGCTGCTCGATGCCTATCCTGCAAGTTTAAGACTTGCTCTTGGTGCTATACTTTTGGTTTTGGCTGTCACTCAAACTTTGAAGCAGTCGGTTGAGATGTACAAAGCAACCAAGAGATGGCAGCCTAACCAGTATCTGCAACTACTTGTGAAAGACGGCATTCTTTATTTTGTTGCGTCCGTCCCTCTTTCATTTCCAACCTGAAACATACGTCACATAAACTTCTAGAAACACGTTTTTCAATACCATCACAATACTAACGACAACCACCATCCCACTGCTCTTTATCGTCTCATTGTCATCTGTATCCCTATTCCCCCTCATGCCACGGTTCATCATCAGCGTGCGGGAGTTGTACGACAGCAGGCTTCGTGGCTATGGAATTGACACCGGGTTCGGTGCGTTGTCGCTCCCTATTTCCAGGGGAAATGCAGCCGTGTCTTCTATCGCATTTGCGGACGTTACCCCAGGCCAGGTTGTGGAAGGGGAAGCAGTTGAATCAGAGGCAATTCGACCCGAAGTGTAAGGAGGAAACATCTGTATTGAAGGAAGGACTCAGAGGGCAGGGCTGAGCGTAAAAAGTTGGTGTCATCACCAAGCATTGAATATCGAATGGTTCGGAAGCTTTGAAGGATGGTTTAGTATGCAGCACGTGCTTTTGATACTACATGTCTATTCCCCAATTATTTATGCGTCTTGTACTTCGACTGTTGCTTGGGAAGACTGCTATCGTGTATATGATACATCCAGCGTGTCGCGTTAGTGTTGGTGGGTAAGCGTTGTCGACTGTTGGTTTGCTCTCTCGTGGTCGTTGGTTCCCAGAAAAACTTGGAACCCCATTGACTAGTGCCGCGGCACAGGCGAGGTCGTACATGTCCTCGGTTGCCCGTTTGAATTGAAGTGTCCTCACGTCGTGTCGTGGTAACCTCGCCGTCAGAGGCGCATCCTTGTCCAGTGCCACTGTGCTCCAAGTAGATGGTGAACTATTGCGCTGATGATCTGAGAACACGCGTACCAACGCCGGGCGATGCATCAAAGAGACCATCGCGGCCCAGATAGTCTCATTCCCAATCTCAAACGGACCATACTCAATTCAATCCCAATCCAACCCCAACACGTCCTCCCGCCCGCCTCTCACAGCCTCTTCGATTGCCTCAGCGAACGCCCTCAATACCTTCGTGTCCTCGTCCAGCTCCACCCCTACATCGTCGTTTTTGAGGAGACGACTGTTAACGCCAAGTGCGCGCTGCAGCGCCTCTTCGCGCTCTGCACCACGTTGGGCATCAATGGTAGTGAGGAGCGTGCATAGACGAGGGTTGGTGAGGAGCGTTCTGATTTTTGGAGAGGTCGCTGTTGGGGGAGGGTTGTGTGACGCGTCCAGCATCCGTATCCGTATCCATATTTATATCCATATGAACGTCAAGGCGAGTAATGTTCACGCACCAATCCCTTCGTATTGGTTCATCTGCAGCGGTTTGGGGTCATCTCGCGTGAGTGGATCGGGGTAGGCCGAGGTATCGGGGACATATGGCCATCTGAGGGTGGTGAGTGAGCGGGGGGGTTGGGGGTCCGGGGGGAGCGGAGAATCAGGGTTGAGTTTGAGTTTAGGGTCGGGACTGGTTCCAAGGTTGGACGCGGGGTCTTAGGGCATACATAAGCGAGCGTGATGGTGCAAGTGGACATGCGTACCATGCAAGCGTGACTCGCTCGCAGTCGATGTGGCATCGGCATCAGGCGCGCCCATAGAACCGGGAGAACACGTCTCTAACAACGGCAGGCAGTAATGATTTGAATCATTGAATGAGCAAACTCGACGCGAGACAGCGAAACGAGGGACTCAACGTGTGTGTTGCTTGTAGCATGGGACGGAGCAGCTGTTGAGGTTCGAGATCAAATCCAGTTAAGCAATGAATGTACTTACTAGTGAGCTCTGCAGGACGCGCATGTGTATTTTGACGTTTGGTGTTGGCATACGACGCAAGGCGGTCGCTGTCGAGGTGGCATTGATGACCGTGGGGGAGTGGCAGTGCTCATGAAGGGGTGAAACTGGCACGCGCCCGCGAAGTTGGAACCAACCTGCCAATGCTGCGGCGAAACGCTACTTTAAGTTTTAAATTTGATTGATGCAGGTGCCTGTTTAGAGGGGACAAGCGAGCTGGTGACCAGTGATACAGTATGCATATTTAGCTCGACATGTCCATCACGCTTGTTGGTGTTTCAAGAATTCACCCTTCATCATCAGCCATTCGTTCTAGTTTTTCCCCAGTCTGGTATTATGTCTTCCGATTCACAGTCCTTGGTGGCAGCGTTGCAGTTCAATAACTATTTATCACGTAAGGATGTTCGCTCGTTGAAGTGACCTGGTAACCTAATAATCTCAATAAAATTCCAGTCGTGATTACTACGGCCGTCACATATGATTACAGTGAGTGGTGCATATTGTTCGCCAGTCTCGTCCAAACTTTTAGCTGAAGTCTGACAATCAGTTATCACCTTGCCGAAAGAGGTTTTTGCACTTTCACTCTTGATAGAGCCGTCTTCTGACGATCCTCATAATAGATACACTATATTTGGGTTGGCGAGCTTCGATGAATGCACACGAGTCTGACTCTGATCGCTTCTTCATAGAATAGGCCGTGGACTTTTGTATCCCTTATGTTCATCCTCGTGCGTATGCGATATCCTGAACGCACACCGACTCTGATAAAATTTCAAGGTTCGTTACGTAGGGCTCACTGTTGCCTTGTAAGTCGCCCGACACGATGGTCATATATACGTGTCGAGCACAAGGGGACTAAACTTTGACCGTCGTCATACGTAGGATTGAAGGACTATGTATGTTCTACGCCAGTCTCCCAGTAAGACCTTGCTTACGGTGGTTTGAAAGTTGGAACTACCTTCATCTCTGGCCCTACCCTGGTAAGTTCTCTCTCGGCGTGTTCTATTACACTTCGCTCGACGAAAGCACTCTATCAAATAGGCGTAAGTTTTTACCACTCCACTAAATACCTAGCGTTGACGTCTATTGGATAGGTGTAAGCGGTTTTCTTCCGCCCCTGATACACAAAATTGACTCATGAATCAAAAGGCACTGTGCTTTTCGTGTTATCCGATTGGGCATTCATCGTATTCCTCGTTGCTGCCGATCGTAAGTGTTACTATATTGCATTAAATCAATGGTAAATCGTATTTTGTCAACAAGTCATGATGATCCTACGTGTGTACGCAATGTACAATAAGTCCAGGATCGTCCTGGGTTTGCTGCTCACGCTTTGTGCGGTTACTATCACCCTTTATGCCACCGCTGCAGCAATGTACGATAACCCTGACGGTTACTTGACGAGTGCGCACTGACCACTTTTATGAGAGACATCATCCTCATTCCCCCTAGTGACCAATCCCCAGGTGCTCAATATGTCGTTTTGCGCCCCAACATACACTACCTCATCCAAGCTGGGTAGATACAAGGCTATCCCTCGGCTCACCCTTGCTGCTCTCTTGTTCATTCTTGTCGTCGCCCGATTATGTATGGAATCGTTTCAAATGTACAAGGCGACCAACCAATGGAAAACCAACCAATACCTCAACCTTCTCGTTATGGAGGGTGTGTTTTACTTTCTCGTGTACGTTCTCTCGCGTATTGTTCCCACCGCTCTCCCCTCCTTCCCGGAATGTAAGCCACAAACTGATCGCCCATCCCACGCAGACATGTACTCAATAATGTCAACTTTGGGGATGGTTCTGCTGGAAGTGTAATGACGACACTCATCTTCATCTTGATGTTCATCCTCTCTCCTCGGTTCATCATGAACGTACGAGAGTTGCACTTGCGCAAGCTTCATTGTGGCAACGGATGGGACAAGGGGATAGACTCTGGTTTTGGAGTATCGGATGGCAAAGCCTCTCAACTCCTATTCGCGTCTTTTGGCGGCTCCTCAGATGTGAGGACACCCGGTGTGGCAGAAGGAGACATGGAGATGCAAAGGGTGGAAAGTGATATTGGCTCGGAATGATAATATTCTGTGAGATACCCACGCGAATCAAGTTCACCTGCTTGTATGATACTGCATGGCTCAACGGCTGTATCCCTCCATTGGCGGTGCGCCAAGCACTAGCGATCCAACACTCGATCCAACGCCAACAGCTACTGGCGGTGTCATCACTTGGTGTGTACATCTGGTGATGATCTCGACCCAGCAAGTCCGCGGACATGTATTCTAGTCCGAGTCTCGAACTGGGCTGGCGGCGAAGTGTTGCAGGCAGTGTGTGAATATTTTCCGGAAGTTATCAGATTCCGAGCTGGAAAAGACGCCGAGACTAGACAGAGTCGACGATCGACCCATCAGAGCGGACGAGGACCAGACGTCCAACGGCCATCACTGCGTACGAAGGTCGTGCGAACTTGCGCAGCAATAACCACACGCTGATCAATTCCCCAAGCTCCGAAATGTACGAATGGACTGGGCAGAGCGAACCAACGAATCGTGCAAGGGATTCCATCGATCACTGGTCCCCCTGATGTGTGATTTCAGGGGACAAAGTCCGCGTCACACTTGCCTGAGTACCCTGCTTTTGGCAGGGAATCGCATCGTTCAGAAGAGGGTGGCGTGCATCTAGGGCGGGGTATGGTGGAAGTAAAGAGATCCGATCGCTTATGCCTGATCAAGTGGCAGAGGAAGCGACGACTAAATGAGCTTGGACAAGAAGTCATTCTTCTAGAAGGATGAGCAGGGTATTGCAGAAGGGCAAGAGATAAGAATAGAGGACGTAGCAATGATTCGGAACGATGGAAGGGGTGAGCGAGATAAGAAAAGGATGAGACCGGCAAAGATTAATTATTTTGTTTCCCAAGAACATTTCCTATTCGGGTGAGTGGATAAGCGGTAAAGCATCCGGGGTAACCACAACGTTTTTACCAGTTCGCCAGCAACGCTCACCCATTCTCGAGGACGTCCAACGATGACTGGTATCCTGGACAAAGACTGTCACCGTCACAATTGCAAACGACAATTGCAAACGTCCGAATTAAACACATGGATTACTCTTCAAACTCCGACTAGAAAATACTTTCTGGATCCCCCTGTGGCCACCACCTCTACACAAGATTGTCCGACGCGAACGAATGAACGGCTCAGTCATGCGGCGGAGGTGCCGTGGCAACTCAAAACCACCTTCTCTAAGCGACACCGAGTACTTCAGTGACACTGCAGGCCATACTGTCAAACAACCCTCGGGAGATGGTTCAGAGCAGGACGCTTTCGAAGGTGACTCCGCCAGCGAAGAGTCAGATAGTCCTGTTGCATCTGGATCGGCGCTCCCACCGCCACAACCAGCCCAGCCTTCGGGTGAACTCAACGGGTCAGCCGAAACAGACTTGCCCGATAATGGCAATGAGCGTGCCTGGTATGAGTTCGACCTCTCGGTGGTTCTCGCCCTGCTCTCTCCCATCGCAAACTGGCTGACTGGGAGCGATCACGTCAAAAACATCCTCCTTATTCTTCTCCTTGTTTTCTACCTACACCAAATCATCGAAGGTGGGTCGTTCTCTTTAGTATCTTTCTCTGTCTTCTACGGAAATGACGATATCTCAGTCCCTTGGAGCCTTTACTTGGCATCAAGACCACGTCGCGCGGTCCATACCCGACCAAATGAATATTCCTCTATCGCAGACAAGTACCGTCGTGCTACTTTGTCAGACCTGCACACGCTCGAAATCTTTTATCTCACTTTATCCATCCTATCTCCTTTCCTTGGCGCGACACTCCTCCGAACGGTCGTGGTTTCCTTTGCTGGTCCATCAACTGTCTCATGGTTCAGCTTATCCCTTTTCGTTCTAGCAACTGGGATGCGTCCGTGGAAGCATGGCATCCAACGTCTTCGCCAACGAACCTCGGATCTGCACACCATCATCCACTACCCTCCATCGGATACTCAGAAAATGGAGGCTCTCGTAGCCAGGGTAGCACAGCTGGAATCCGAGCTCAAGTCTTCACGGAAACGGTCCGAGTATGTCAACTCGGAAATGTACGAGCACGTGGAGGACGCGATCGAGATGATAGAGATAGCAGCGCGTAGGCAGGAGAAGAAGGCAGAGGTTTCAAAAGCCTTTGTAGAGGGAAGGTTGGCGAAATTGGAGCAGAATGTTGAGGCCCTCTTAGAACGAGTGGAGATACGTGCCGACCAGCCGGCGCTCTACAGAATCATGGCTCAAATTTCCAAGCCCGTCTCGGCGTTGATCGAATTGTTGTCTCCGATCCTCCCGACTTGGGTCTTGGTACGGTCTCGGGGCAGTGTCTCTCGGTCCCCTCGATCTTCGCCAAAGATGGGTCGTTCACGCACTTCAATAAAACTCGAGACTATACCTGAGGTTGCTACATTCCAGCCCAAGTCTTCCACCCGGTCCCCTCGATACCTCCAAATCCCAGGTCTTGGTCTTGCTTTACGCATCGGCGACCTTGCGACGCTCCCACTCCGCCGCATAGTTGCCTATCTTCTTGCAGGACGAATATACACTCCCCGTTCACATGCATCATAGTCCTAGTTTCCCAGCTGCAGATCCCTACGCCACCCTTCCATGATAAATTATTTGCAACGTGCACGCTCTCGGACCTCCCCATCCACCCCTTTACTGTATCTTTTTTGGGCTCTCATCATGTTCGTTCAAGAGTGTATCAGTATCCTTTTTCGCCGACACTTTGGGCTTAGGCTGGAGAACTTGGGAAGTCATGGGATAGTCTGTACCTACCATATCAGGTGATTTCTTTGATTCCTGCCATTCTTGGACTTATTCCTGACCCTCGGACTGTAGCATTGTCGAGCTTTCTGGGGAACGATAGCCTTCGCTCTTGTATTTTCTGAGGAAGTGAGTTTGTCCCGAAAGGGGTTGTCCCGCAATAACTGTTGTGGCGTTACCTTGTCATCTGGCACCGCGTTGACTCTCATGGCTTCACTAACTCGGGAATGAGCATTTAAGTGTAATCCCCGGTACGAGGGAAAGCCGCCACTCATTGATACCCCATCGCTCTTTCTTGGTCCTCGTTGTCTTGTCGCGATGTATCCAGAAATTCACGTCCTATCTTTCATTTCTGCTGCCTTGAGCGTCGTACCTCTGATCTGGTACTTCCATGCTCGCAACATCGCCGCCGTAGCCATTGGAATGTGGCTTTCGGTCACAAATTTAACATACGCGATCGATGCTTTGGTTTGGGCTGGGGATACTGACATCCGAGCATCGGTGTGGTGTGACATTTGTAAGTTTATCTCAATGTTGACCGCAGATCCCTTGTTGCTGACTTGGGGACTCTCCGAAGCGACGAGTCTCATTACTGGTTCGCATATTGCGCTGCCCGCGGCGTGCCTCTCCATCTGCGTCCATCTCGAGCGTCTGGCCTGCTTTTGTCAAACCTCCACACCTCAAGCGAAGCGACGACGTATTATATTTGAGTGCTTGATGTGCTTTGGTCTACCTCTCCTGTACATTGCTCTGCGTACGTTTGTTCTCAACCTTTTCATCGCCTCCATTCATCTATACGCCACGTTTGTCAGACCTGGTCGTCCAACCTCGCCGATTCGATCTCTTTTATGGTTTTGGTTGCCGACCGGCTACTTTTCCTACCATCGCCACTATCTTTCTGGTCATGATTCCGCCGCTTTTGTTGACAGTTGCGACGATCGTTTGCGCTGGTACGTCCTGTCTTCTGATTCAAGTCTGAGATTTGGTGCCGACACATCACCGTAGGAATTGCTTGGCGTCAGTTCCTTGTCCATGGCGTCCAGTTTTATGGAAAGAGGGGCTCAATTTCCTCTCTTACACGGAATTTGTATCTTCGGCTCGTCGGGATGGCGCTATTGGAAGCGGTATTATCTGCTACCCTGATCGCCGTTGTGATGTGGGGTGTATTATCTCCAGGGTTGGCCCCTATAAGGTACATGTCGAGGAATTTGAGTGAGGTTCTCGTTCGGGGCCCCGAGGCGATCACCAACACCATTCAGATCGTACTCGTTATCGAATGGTCAATGGCTGTAGTACAGTCGATCGTGTTCTTTGGGTTGTTTGCCTGTCGGATGGACGTTGTGCGCGATGGATGGGTGCTGATCCGCTCGTTCCTGCAAACGTTAAGAGGGATGAATCCGTCTGGGATACTCGGACGAGGTGCTTCGGAACAATCCTCGACAAGGTAACGCGACGTCATTGATCGGCGCTGACCTTGCTGATCAGTTTGCTCCAGTAGCACCGCCGAGACGACGCTCCCTTTCACAGAGGTGGATCTGTCACTGGTCATCCAATCCTCCAGCACGCTCGCTCCATACGGTCAGTCGATGGACAAGTCTCTCCCGTCGACACCTCGTCCATCACGTCGTGCTTCCATCGTCGAGGAAGTCGTGCTCTCTACCATCGACCCCGCGCTGTGCCCGCTTGAATCGCCGTCCCGCGCATCGGCGATCGCGTCGTCGCACAACTCTTTCGAGTCCCATTTCGATCCCAGTTGGGTCGTTTCTCCTGACGCATGGCTGCGCGTGCCGCCGCCGATCCCTGCTCGTTTTTCCCGTCGTTCCTTTAGCGTGGGATACGATGCAGAGAAGTGTGAGGAGAGCGTGAGTCGCTTGGACGTAGAGGTGCCTTATCCGCGGGCAAAGGTCGCCGCGCATGTCAGAGCGACATTGTATGGTCGGGTTTTTCGGTAAGCCTGTGCCGGCAAGAGAATGGAAACATGGTGATCTTTCCTTAGTGTAATACGTTCTGACAGTTCTTCCATTTCTTGTAGCCCTAGCCGTCAAATTTAGCTTCCGTGTAGATTAGCCTGATGCGCCGTTCGTTTGTAGCATACTGCTAGATGGCTTTGCGGGCAAGGTCGTGTAGTAACCTTTTGATATGAAATGTGATATTGAGGTATGACTCGACTAACAACTGCTTCCATGGTAGCGCGGCAATTCCCGGTCAATTGTCTGCGCCTTCCATCAAGGAGGTTCTCCATTGTTTCCAATGTCTCACGTCCGACCCATAAGACGTGAGTACAGGAGCGTGTTGCCTGATTCTGAACCCCCACCCTCTGAATGACCATGATTTCGACATTCCTTCGTGCAGTCCAGCGAGACGTCCTGTCTCCCACGGCATCCAAGAGAGTATCTTTGTCCTCCGACGCTCCCCCGACGCTCGATGGCATAGTGACGCCTTGTATTCTTATCCTATAAAAATGGTGCCATAAGCCCGCTGCTTGGATCCTTTGGTGGTGGTGGTTGAGCTACTGCCTGGCAAGGTAAGGTTTCCTCTTGGAGTAAGGTGCTAGCCGGTCCTCGCGGTTTCCTCCGCCTATCGGTTAGTGCTGCCACTTCAGCAGCGGTTTTTCGTGGCGGATCACGAAGTCTATTCGTGCAAGCTAACCCATTCGCGCTTCTGTGAGAATGGTGCCTTTTGGTCATGGGACGGGGTTGCATGTGGTCAGATGTTCATGATGACGTCACTCGTTTCGCGTTACCACTTTTGGATACAAGCGGACTACCCGATTTAGAAGTCGGTTTGTATGTCGAAATGGGAATGGTGCGACTGCAACAGTTCGGGTGAATGACACCTGCTCTCGTCACACCCGAGACAAGGGGACATCCAAATTCGATTATAAGGTATGCGCCCTTTATTAGTCTCCCTCTCCAAGGTTATGGCCCCATAGCCGTCCTTTGCCCCCATTTGCCCGTCACCAAATCACCAGCGCTATCAGCCCTTGCGTCCTAAATTTATCATCTACAACTGCGTTGAGATGGTCCCCGACGTACCGAACTGGCTTTTCTCCACAAGCGCCTTCATCGGCTTCGTGCTATGCATGATCCCCCTGCCGTGGCATCTTGAAGGTAGCTTTATCGCCATCGCGAAACATCATGCGCCTCTAACGTTGCCATCTATCTAGCCTGGAACACAGGCACTTGCCTGTATATGATTTGGACGGGCCTGGCGTGCTTGAACCAATTCATCAATTCCATCGTTTGGAATTCGGACACCATCAACAGGGCCCCAGTATGGTGCGACATTTGTAGGTCTTTTGTCATTTTCTGCTTGCTGGGTATTGCTCACCACAGCCGTACAGCCAATTACTTCATAGTTGGAACTGCGATCGCCATCCCCGCAGCATCCCTCTGCATAAATCGTCGCTTGTACCAAATCGCCTCTGTCTCATCCGTGACAAAGTCGCGTGCGCAGAAGCGACGCGATATCCTCGTTGATCTGGCTATCGGTGTCGGACTTCCCATTCTCGCGATGATTCTCCGTGAGTGCTATAAGTGAGATACAAGTTGCATTGTTGCTTGACATGTCAACAGACATCGTCCTTCAAGCCGAACGTTTTATCATTATCGAGGAGATCGGTTGTTACCCCTTCACTTTCAACACCCCTCTGGCGTATCCGCTTTTCTTTACCTGGCCCCTTATCATTGGTCTGGTGTCGGCAACTTATTGCGGTACGTGTGCGCAAGATGCGTCGCGATGTTTTACTTAATCTTATTTTTTGGCAGTCCGGACCATTCGTGAACTCGCCCTCCGGAGAGCCCAGTTCAAGGAGTTCCTTGCAACCAACAGGAACTTGAGTTCCAGCCGTTATTTCCGCCTCATGGGTCTCGCTTCTCTCGAATTCATCTTCACCATCCCTCTGGCAAGCTACTCTATCTATCTCAACGCGGCCACCACCCCCGTACAGCCGTACGTGAGCTGGCAGTCTGCCCATGCCGAAATGGGTGATGTTCTTGAACTCCCTGCTGCTATATGGCGAGCGACTCCTCTGTCGACCGAGACTAGCGAGTTGACCCGCTGGTTCGTCGTCCTATGCGCAGTTCTTTTCTTTGCCTTTTTCGGGTTCGCGGACGAAGCGAGGAAGAACTACCGGTATGCGTACATGTCAGTTGCAAAACGGGTTGGTCTCTCCACCGGATCTATGACCGCCACCGGAACTTGGTCTGCAGATGGGTACGTTAATCTGAACCCTGACTTCACCCACGCCCGCCATCTCACGGAACTTGCTTCTTCACAGCACCAACCCAGATACGTCGTATAACAGCCGCTCTACTGCCATGCCTGTGTTCATTACGCACCAGACGGAGAAAAAGCGCGATTCGTTCGCATCACTTTCGTCACGTATCTCGTTACCAGATTACGGTGGTGCCCTGGTGGACATGAAGGAGGTTCCATCCTCGCCCACTGCTACGACATCGTCATCGATGTCGAAGGAGTCGCTTCCGAGGTCGCCCGTGGACGTGGATGTTGTGCTTTTGCCCACCCTTCCCGAAGTTTCGTTTGATATAAGTGCACCGCCTCGGTATGCGCCCGACGCTTCCAAGGCAGTCTAAAGTGATTACTTCCTCCCCTCTTCATCAAAGTCGACGAAAAAAATCTATACTTTGTTCATCCGTACGGTCCTCGTGTTGTTGTCTCACACCACTTCCAATCATTTTTGTATTGTTAGCGAATTCTCTCACTCTCACTTTTTCTTTCTCTTGGACGTCACCGCTCTTTGTTTGTTTGTGCAACGTGCCTGTGATGGATACCCCCTCCCCCTCCCCCGAACTATCGTATCACTATTGCTATGTATATTTTGGGGCTAGATAGACTTGTAGCATTCGATGTTGTAGTAGTTGAAATGACAGTGTTTGAATCCATAGAGAGGGTGTTGCTTGAGAATCAACGTTGCTGATCGAGCATCAATCTCACATCCCATCACACCTGATCGTCGGACTTTAAACACAGCCAGTTTGTAGTTCAACGTGCACGGTGAACTTCTCTCAGACTGACAACAGGCCCCCAGTGATCTGGATCGAACATACAGTATGTAAATTATCATAATTCAGTCCTCAATGTGTCGACCCGGGTGTTATACACGGATCATCGTCGTGCTCTTCACGCTTGAGCTTGATTGTCTGATTTTATACAATTGGCCCAGCCAGCTAGATCAAAAAGTAGTCGGTGACAATAGTGTGACTAGCAATACACCTCAAATAACTACATACTCAAGCTGATGAGATTCGAAGCAACGGAAAACGCTCGATCAAACAGAGCCCGGAGGTGTCGCATGCGAGCGTTTGTAAATGATTTGCTTTTTTCTACCAACTGAAAAAGCCAATGCATCCATGACTGGGTCAACGACGCATTTCCACAAGGGGGATAAGAAGGATTCCCTGGAATGGAGTGTACGTCGCGAGTGAATAGGAAGCAAGCTGCGCAAAGAAAATCCAAACACCGGCACCTCGGCACACACACGGCGAGAGGCTACGATGGCCCCTATTTAGCTTCTACTTGATCATCATGCTAGATAATTGCTCTTCGGCATGTCGGCATTGACTATGTTGACACTCCGATTCACTTGTCAACATCCACGTCCTTCTACCTCCGGTCAACTCACGGTGGGCCTCCCCACTGGCACACCCCAAAAGTTCTTTCTTCATCGTTGTATTGTTCAAGATGAAATGGTATGTGCTACATCAGGAGTGCCACCCTAGCATTATTTTTCACTGTTTGACATTGTGAATGTGATAAACATCATACAATATCGCAGACCTGCACGACGTCATATAAGGTGTGATAAGATCAATACCAACATCAGCAAATCATGAATTAGCTGTACAGTACTGTAGGACCCTGCACAGCATGTTACACTTGTCACAGTGTCACAAGAAGGTCCCCCCCTGTGCAGTTAGGCCACAGAGCACACAGTGCAGTACG
>JBBPJQ010001061.1:0-13549 GCA_038088795.1 Boletus rex-veris
AGGTCATACCAAGTACTAAATACCCTATCTTGTATAAAGTCAAAAAACTGTCCCAATGAGTTGTCATTTTGAAATGGCTGCCATTTCATCAAATCCTATTCAAATCACTTGACCCTTGGGCCCATAGGATGCCAAGAGTAAGTACTTTATTTCATACAGTCATATGTTAGGGCGAGGATTAGGGGGTATTGGGGGCTATCGCGTTTAGTGAAACACCTGCAAACATTGGGACAGTTTTTTGAGCCACTGTAACAAGGTCTGAGAGAGAGCTGTGATTGCTTGATACTCAGCTGGTGCCTAAGATGGGTGGAAAATACTCATATTATGTTACCTACAATATTGCTGTGATGAACCTGAATGAAGGTTTAAGCAAATGAGTTGTAGTGCTTCCAGTTCTTCTGATTCTTCCGCACTTTCAAAGGAAGTTCCAGAAGTGGTTCCAATGGTTCTGAGTTCAGAAGAGTACAGGAATATTCCGGAAGCGGTCCCAGAATAGGGATTCCAAGATTGGATCACAGAACAGTCAGAACAGTTGTTGTTTGTTATAAAGCTACTCTACCCTAGCTAGGAATAAAACTTAGTAAACAAAGGTATTATGTCACCTGTATTATTGTAGTGATCAACCTGAAGATGTAAGAATATAATGTAAAGACAAGGAAGTGAAAAAAAAAATGGTTAAGCCTGTTTGTAATGGATACCTTATTGTCAACAAGAAGTGGATGGAGATTGCCAACTGGTCAGAATTTATGCAAGGCAGTTTCAGAAGGCACCAGTGGAGGGAGGCCCTGCTCATCTGTCTGACTCAACTCACTCAGGGATTCATTCCCAAGCCGACAGACATGATTTTGAAAGAAATAAAGAAGCTTATGGACACTACCACCCAGACCCAAGGATCACAAGTCTCAGCTAAATGGCTTCTATTGCTCATATCAGAGAGAAAAATGGTTTCAATGGCTGTCAAGCCACATTCTATATTTTTCCTTTGCTCAGAGCAGAACTTCATTGCAGCATGTTTCAACTGGATTCTTTCATCCGTTTCAGAGACCAGGGAGATGAAGGTGAGCATATAATATGTCATTTTCCAACTGTGGATCTAATGATAATCTTCTGACCTTTCCTTTTACAAAGCTTGAGGTTGAAAATATCACAAGAATATATCAGTCAATATGCAGACTCACAGAAGAAAACTGGTCAAGTTGGAACCTCTTGAGAGAAATGATGGTCATTTTGAACTTGAGGGAGGACCACAAGGCTTGGAAGAGTGAAGCCCACTGAAGCTGGAACTGGAACTGGAACCCAGAAGAGAATCCTGAGGCTCCAGAATGTCAGGTGTGTGCACACATGGATGCCAAGGATAAATATGTCCAGTACTACATAGTATGTGAGATAACATCCAATAATGCACTGCAGAACAAGTTGATCATCTCTGATGAGGATGATGTGCTAACACCACTGGTATGGGCTCTTGGTTGGTTATTCTCTGGAGTCACTAACAAAATAGCAGAAGAAGGGCATGCACAAAATTGCAGAAAGATGTGTTCAATTTAGCAAGCTTGGCTTACAACACATTTCATTTAAGGAGGAAATATACCAACATTGTGGACAGTTGATTATCCACTTGATCGATGATTGTACTCAAGAGGAGGTCAGTACACGCTGCCTATGCCTATATATATGAAAATGAAAATGACTATGTTTAAACATGGATTGTATGTAGGTTGCTGGCATGGTTTTCAACTTACTCACCAAGGAGGAGATTCAGAGGTTGGTGGAAAACCAGGCCAATATCAAGAAGTTGGCAAGAAAACTAAAGTGTCACAAGGCTATGTCTGATTGGGGCTATGGCAAGATGCATTCCATTGGGTCCCGCCAGCCACCTGGAGGACGATCCAGGGACAGTTATGCATCTTATCCTGAAAGTAGGGTGGCAAGCCAAGAGGACATTCACACCCTTTTTGCATATGATGCTTCGGTCTGTCTCTGTCACAGGACATCAAGTGTGTGCTTGCAAGGATCCAGCCACATGCTCCATCAGTTGTCAGTGACATGAAAGCCATTGGCTTGGAGGTGTGCATGCTCAGAAGCTATGGAATTACAGCCTACCATTGCTGGAACTATATAGCACTGCAGCATCTAGACAAGGATGGCACTTGGACCATCTCATATCAGTTGTTCAAAAAGGGTTGTCTTCTGGATGAGTTCAACTTTTGCTTTTTTCACTTTGGAAAAGTGTTGGACACAGTGGAAAATTGTGTATGGTAAGTTGTCTTAATTGAGGGCATTCAAATTCAAATTCATGCTTATATGCACCATGTGGTTCAAAGGTGACCACTTGCATGCCATGATTGCCCTATGTGCCTCTACCCTGTGTGAAGGTTAATGTCTCTCTCAAGGAATCAGAATTATGATCCCTCATAGGACTTTGGATATGGCAAGGAGGTATGTACAAGCATGGTGGAGCTGGAAGGATCTTTATGATCACTGGAAGGTGGACCTGAAGCCTGTGTAGTGAGTGATATACATAAGCATGCAGTATTAGGTTACATATAATATTTGGTGATGAACCTCAAAGGAGGTTAAGCAAACAGATGGTGGTATTTCTGGTGCCTCTGGTGCTTCTGATCTTTCCAAGTTCTGACTTGTGAAGGAAGCTTCTGGCAGTGGCCCTAGAATGGTATGACTTAGGCTGTGAATGGTCATATATCTATCTCTGAGTCATGTACCTACAACAATGTGATGGTGGCAGATTATTTACAAAGGGCCTGGATGTATATATAAAATTTGCATGCATGTATGAGAAATTTATAACACCAAATGGACACCAAATGCCTCTCCTCAGTGTCCATTCGGTGTCATATACATATCATGCAGCAGGTTATTTATAAAGGGCCTGAATGTATATATAACATTTGCATGCACGTATGGAAGTACAAGGTCTTTCTCCCCAGAGTTTGCAAAATACTTGTGCACCTGAACAATGTCATCAAAGCCTTGATTTATCCTGCTCTCAGCAGCTCAATATGATCATAACAACAGAACATGAGGAATCATCTGGTAAGCCATCCATCCAGTGCACATACTCTAAGAATATGTGATGAATTCCAAACCATTCAGACTCTATATGTTTGCACATGTAGGATAAGCCTCATATGGATATCAATACCATGAATGGAAGCAACAATGAAACTGACAAATAACAACAGTTCTGACCAATTAAACCTCATCAATGTCTTCCTTACTTTTGTCCACCAACTCAATCACCAGGGCTGGAAGATCTGAAAATGGAACATCCTTAAATGTGTTTCCCACCTCTGTGTTTCCTTCTAAGGACTTCCCTGATTCCATATGACTGAGTTCCTTCTCAAGAAAGTCCCCACTGGCACGTAACTTGTAGAGTTTCAAGCATCTATCAGGTATGCTGTCCAGATTTTGATCCTGAGTCTTGATGATGTTTTTCAGAAGATCCACTCATTGTTGCACTGACACTCTGATTATAAATGAAGCTAAGCTGCCTTCACCCCGATACCAGCACTGAATTAACTATATGTCTGGATGTCCAGGGGTAGACAATGATTGTAAATGATACCAACTTGAATTGCACATGCTATATACTGACAATTAATTGCACCTTGCCCTTTATGTCAGGTGCCTCAATCACATTCTGAAGTGTATGTGTAGACAACAGCAGTCTACCCAGCTAAGAGATGATCATTTTATCAAGCTCCTTTTACATGGAGTTATCATCAACCACCTGTTTCTCCTTAGGGACTTTATAGACATTTATTTCCAGTGCCTTCAGATACCTGACAGTGTTTGGGTTCACTTCAACAATGTGCTCATTCAATGCCTGGATCGTGCTTTCTGGTCAAATAGTGATTGTGGCACAATTTTCCAGGAAATTTCCATGTATCCAGTAACAGATTTCCAGGTTGGACATGGTTAGAGAGATGACATTATGAACCAATGTGTCAGCGCAAGTTCCCACAATCACAAGATGTGACATTTATCTAGTGTACTCAGCTTTGGTGAAATAAGGAAGGTTACCTGCAATTTTTGTGGTGACTGACCCAAAAAACATAAGGGTTGGTAATAGATGGTATAACAAAAGGAAGCTAACTCTAAGTGAATGAGTGATAGTACTTCTGTTGCTTCTGCACATTTCGATCCCAGAAGCATGCAGCAAAGCCCAGAAGTGGTTTTAGAATAGCAGTTCCACCATCAGAACGCAGAACCATCAGAACTATATGGTTTATGGTTGAATGTTGTTATTTGTCATGTATATAGTCTCACTTGTTGTACTGCCTGTGTGAGAATGGTCTATATGGACTGCATGATCAGGCAGAGAGTTATCTTGTCTAAATTAAACAAGTCTTTTTGTAAATTAACCACTAATTAGCATCAATCTGATCAATCAGCTGTGATAATTAATTCACACACATTAATCAGATGCACTATTTGATGCTGATAATTAACGAGGTCAACAGTTTGACCTGGACCGAAGTAGACCATACACTACATTTTCTTCACCTCCAGCCAACAGGTTGTGGTCCCCAGCAAATTTAATTTGAATATAACAAGGCCAATAAGCTATTTATATATACATGAAAATATAAGCGGGAAGAGAAAAGACAGAATTCACACTAGACTCTGATGATGTGAAGACAGCAGAGGAAAATTGAGCTGGAAGTGGATGGGACAAATGGAGGTGTCAAAATGACGGTGATAGTTGATATATAACAATGGCATACTATGAGGAATGAGGAGAAGTGGCACCAAAAAATACAAATAGAAATGTGATGGCAACTACATGGTCAAAGCTCCACACTTGGAATCAACGGAACTACTTCCAGACTCAGAAACATTGGAAGTGGTATGGCCTTTCAGTTCAACAATTGTTTTGTTACAACATCTATTACAACACTTGACAGAACATGCCTCTGGGTAAGTGTAAGATCTGAATTCCACTAACCTAACTAACTGGCTGATGTCATCATGGCCATGGTCTCATTCATATATGTCTCTGCTCTGCTCTCAGGTTCATCAGCATGTTCATACACTCGATGTTTGTCTTTTCTCCCCTTCTGATGTCTACTCCGTCACACACAATACCATAGTAGGATTTAGTTTCTTCCCTCTGCTCATTATCTCATATCTCTGGGCATCAGTATTGGCTATGGCTTTCATCTGGTGTCCCAAACAATCATGATCAGACACAAGTTAGTATAGAATATAACCATATTATAGATGAAACAAATAGTAAGGACGATGAATTGGAAGTTCAGGAGATCGATTGAAGAGCTGGAATGACCGGAAGCATCAGGCTTTGTGGCCAGACATGGCTGGTCTGTACAAAATGCTGGAAGCAGGTTGGATGGATGGAGATTGAAACTGAGTGTGAAGGTGGAGAAAAATTCTGCACAGCATATTAACTCATTGCTATAATCAGTGCATGTCTGCTACATATGACCCCAAGAACCTGACCACATGGACACATAAGGAGTTCTGGAAGAGTAACAAAAAAGACAAGGATGGAGAAAGGATTGCTAGGAAGGTGTTCAAGCAGTGGCAGCAAAGGGAGGAAGTAGTGAGGAAGGAGGCAGAGGTGGTGGCAAGGAGAAAGGCTGAGAACCATAGGGCTGAAAAGAAGGAAAGGAGAATGAAAGAAGCAAGAAAAAGAGCAGAGGAGGTGGTGAGAAAGGGCAGGGTTCTGGAGATAGGGCTGAAACAGGTGAGTGATGGCCAGCCATAATTTCAGGGCAGTTGTTGAGGAAGCACTTGAGCAGGATGTATCAGCAGAGGGTGCAGCCTCAGGTAATCCATGCAAGGTTGTGAACCAGATTTTGGACAATAATAATGAACTGATAACGGTTGAGGAAGTGGTGGAAAAGAAGAAGTCATAAAAAAGGTGGGAGAGGAAGTGGTGGCACAGGAGGACAGGGGCCAGTAAGGAAAGTATGTAGGAGGAGAAGAAGGGTGACCAGTCAGGTGTGCTCGCATGATGATGTGTTGGGAGCACTGATGGAGGTGATGTGGAGCAGCCTGGAGAACTGGGCCATCAGGAATATGGATGGTCAATAGAGATCAGTTCTTCTTTTCAGAGAATGATAAACAAATGAATTCAATGGAAAGGGCATTGGAGTAGGACAAATTCCAGCTGTGATGCTTCCAGTTAGGATATGCTGAAAGCAACTTTTCTAGGTTGGAGCAGCCATTCTGGAAATTACCCATGCTGTTTGTGAAGCGTAATGATTTTATAACATCACCCACGTGAGATGGGGCATCACATATATTATACTAAATCAACCAAGAGAGAGAATTAGAATTCATCTACCATTTCAGGAAATACAAGCAGGAAAACATGACCTCTATATGAATTTCAATATGAATTTTTTTATAAACAAATTGTGTTAAGGAGATAAACAGCATAAACAGATGGACATTATGTGACCATGATACTGACAAATGACAACATTGTGAGTGGCAATGTCGGAACAACCATTCTGAAAGACTCTCCCATGCTTTACTGGACTTGAAAGATGCAGAAGCACTACCGCTTAAGAGTAAGAGAAAATTCACCTCAATTGCTGTGTAAGGTGGGTGAAAACAACTGAGGTGTGTCAGTTAAATACAAGTGTGCAGCTGTGTGCAGAGTGGGAGTCCTGGACTCCACACATGCAGTAGTGTTTTTTTTCCCCCCTAGAGCTAGGAAATTTCAAGTAATGGTAAAATTATGGTGATTGCATCAAGCCCTGGAAATCTGTGTTTGCAGATCAGAAATTCGAGACAAGAGCTTTTTTTTTTCTCTTCTCTTCTAATGCATCCTGAGTTTTCTCTATGTCCCTGACACTTTTGTGCAGCTTGGTGATGAGCATCTTGACATCACCATTCTCTTGCAGAGCAACCTTCTTGAATCCAGCTGCCTGTCTATGTATATGGAGAATGGAAGGAGGTATTATATGACTCTTCAGCCAATACACAATGGAACCAAATCATAGGTGACTTGCCTTTGACCTGGCATGGGGACTTCGCTTCAACACAAGCATCCAACTTGTGTTTATCATTCTAAGGCTTCTTTTTCATGTTCCACAAGGATGTGCAAAGATCAGTGTGGCTTACATCACCCTGTGAGAAAAATCAGCAACACTCAAGGCTCACAAGAGTTATGATATGCCTGAAAAGTGGATTCTTCTGATGATTTGGGTGGAGCCAGTGAGTCCACTTTGCCTTTACTTTAGAGGGTAGAGACCTTTGAAGAGATGACCTTGAAATCGTCTTCCTTATCATTGAGCAAGTATGCTGACTTGAATTTCTTTTTTTTTTGTTTAGAATATTTTAATTCTTGAAGTCTCAGTGGATGTTTATTGTCCTGGCAAACCTAATATCTTGAATACTTGGGAATTTGCATTAGAAAATCACCTTGCTAACCTTGCTGACTGATATTCACTTCAGTTGCTGAATAAAATAAGGTTATTGTGCGAGAACTGAGTGATATATCTAGTATTATTTCCATGCTTTACCTCAAGCATAGCCATAGTAGTTTCCCAGGAAACTTAGCTAACTTTTATTCAGGCATTATAATTATAATACCATTTTGCCTGTATCTATTCCAATAAAGGAATTCATCCTGTGCTTTGTTTGGTGAAAATTACTTCATCATATATGCAATGTCTGAGAAGTCAATTGACTAAGTATTCTCACTTACTCAAGAGATTAGTATCTATTTTTTGTCTGTTGTTTGATCTGGTAGTTAGGGTTGTCCTTTCACCAGCTTATAGTCAAATTGGGACTAGTGAAATGACCAGAACCCACCTAAGGGTCTAGTGTTTAAAGCAGCAAGAGTACTAGTGAGGATGTTCTGGGAAAACTCCAAAAGAACAAGACTGGGGAGTCTTGATCTACTTAGCTATGATATTTATACTACTAGTACATGTGCACAGACTATGCAGTGCTTATCTACGTATACTATACTAGTGCATGAGTTGGTACCACTGGGTAACATGTGGCAACATGAGGTTCAATTTTACTGGAGGATAAGCATACCTGTGCAGGCATGTGTTGGATAGGGGGCATGAGGCATGCAGGAGGCACAACATGTGTAAGTCTGGAGCACATAGTCTCAAGATCAATAATGTGGGATAGTAATGGGCTTTGTGGAAAAGTGAATCAAGAGCAAAAGTGTAGGAACTGAAGTGTAGTGAATGAGCGTAGTGTCCGGGTTATAGGGGCTAATTGATAGTGACTGTAAAACCTAGAGGATTGATTGCATATAGATTCCTCTAGTTATCTAGCCATCTCTAACTTTCCTGAACAAACCACACCGCCATAGAGTAAAGTGCATGGGGCTTCAAGAGTATCTACAAACATCCCTTGCAACCACTGAATCACCCCACTTGTGCAAGAAAATGCCTGCTGAATTCTGTGCAATCTGAGTAGTAAGACAGTGAAACAAGATCTCCCACTGCTATAACAACATGACATCATTAGTCTCAAGTCCTGTCAACAAGTGTCCATCACTTGACCAGTCCAGTATTATCAAATAGTATACCATTCAATGATGATACTAGTCCTGACTCTGACATTGAAGTTATCAATGGGCTGACACCATCAAGAACCCTGCTCACTTTTCAACACTCAAGCTTGCAAGATCTGGTGTCATGCAACTGATCATGCAAATTTGACATGGACAGTGATCTCAACCTGACATCATCCTCTTCTTGCAAGACTCTGAGGCTCTTCCATTCAGCTATGGTGTCATCAACAAGCAGCACCACTGAATTTACTCCATCTGAGTCCTTGGCTACCAGTGGTCTATGGTACAAAGCACACAAACAACTCTCTGCACTGGCTGGCATTCATGTTTACCTGCTGATATGGCTAAAGGCTTTCAAATTGGGGAGAGCCCTGAGATCAAGAAGAAATACAACATGCTGGCTGATTGTTTCAAGGCTGTGTTTGGTATCCTGTTTGTCACTTCAATCTGTATGATGCTTGATACTGCTGCCACTAAACAACAACTTTGGGATATTCTAGAGACCACACAATATACAGATGATGGGCATTGGAGCAAACTCACTACAAAAATCCCATTGAAGTAGGCATTCTCTCATTTTTTTCCCTCTTTCTGCTTTCTCACCAGTGTAATCATGATAGACCTCTCAATCTTGCTCCATCTGTTTGATCAATGCATGATTGCACCACATCACCATCTCATTTAAAAAAAAATCATATTTATTGGGGAGCATCTCCTGAATAATGTTGTGATATCTACCTAGCCAGATGTTCACCTATTCTGTAATCAATGGAGTTGAAGTACCATGATCCATCTGGACTGAGAAATTCTGGATAGTTATTTGGGTTGGTTGCAGCATATCTGACAAAACTCATTGCCATTCTTATGCTTGGTGCAATAGTGAATTCATCAACACATGCCAATATCATCAAATCAACCATCCTTGTAATCTTATACCTTGTAAAATGCATTGCAGTTGAAGTTATACATCATGTGCTCTAGTTTGTGTGCACCTGGTACCAAAAAGGTCATCTTGACTATATGCTAGTTATATAGTAAGACAAGATGTATTACAAGAACAGGGACACATACCATAACATTTGTAACTCCCTTTACACCTACCATAGTAGTGCTTGCAACAATAATTCCACAAGGGCAAACAATAATTTGCTCACAATTTGTGGTTGCTCTGGTTAGATTTGCCACTGCACCTGTCTTATTTGGTGCTACTGTCCATGTTGAGAACACCAGTTGACAAGGGATTGCTCATGGTGTACAGCCTCATTTGTTGGGTGGTTGAATCAAGCTGATACCATTCAACCTTAAATTTGAGATCAAGCATTTCAGCAAGGTGTTGCACAACTATGGCATCATTTGGCTGGATAGCATGGCTGCATTGTAGATGTTGGAAAGCTTGAAAGTTGGCCCACATCTGCTCATTATGGAGATAGTGATGTGCAAGGTTTGGGTTGACGCCCTGAGCCTGGCCCAACTTGACCCTGAAAGACCTGGGGCTGACCTGGCCTGCCATAGGGGCTCAATGGGGCTCAAGGCTCAAGATTCCATCCTAGTAGGCCTTACATTTTGGGCATAAGCCCTGACTGTAACAACCTTGGCCTAACTATGGTTCTATAGGGGCAAGCATTGCTAGGAAAGCACTAGCAAGTGAGCAATGAAATGAGAAAGACCCCAAGTGAGTCTATAGCAATGAACAAGAGAAAGGAAATAACTAGGGAAACAATAGGGGTAAGGCTAAAGCCTTCTAGACAAGTGAAGGGGAATAATAAGAGAACTAGACTAGAGACTAAGCACTAAGTATACTAGCTACTTATACTATAGAGATAGGGGTACAGACTGAGCTGTATATAGCTATGTATTACTATAACTAGTTGATATGTTAACCACTGGTTAACATGACTTAGCCATGACTTAGCAGATAAGCACTGCCTAGATATGTAAGAGGGATTAGTGCTATTGAATAATAAGGGAAAGTGAGTCAAATGGAATGGCATAAGGTAAATATATAAGGATAACATGTGTATAGCATATGTTGCACAGCCGAGATAAAAAATAAGGTCATGTAACTGGCACATGACTTGATAAGATCTTGAGTTATCTGTGGGTATCTAGTGAACTAGCAATGGTAAGAGGAAAAGTAAGGAAAAAAAGAAAATGGATTGGTGGATAGTAGTGTCTGTTACACCAGCTTTGGATACTAAACTGTATAGTACAAACACTAGCATGGCACCAATACAGGAACATTGGGACGCTGTTATAGATATCATGTCTGCTACACTCACCGCTTGCTCTGCCTTAGGACAAGAAACAAACACACTCACAGCCACAGTGCATAACTTGCGTGATCACAATGGCAATCTTGAAGATGAGGTCAGGGATCTCACTGATAGATTGAATCTTGCTGAATCCACACAAGGTTCCACCACTGGAACAGGTTATTCCCAGAAAGTAGAAGTCTTTGCTGATCCTGGAAATTATGATGGAAGCTGTGCCAAGTTTGATGAATGGTGGGCTAAGATACAAGCATGGTTGTGCATCAATGCTACAACCATAGCACCTGGTTCATATACCGCTGTCCAAGCAGTCCTATCCTGACTCAATGGACCTATTGCTGGCAAGTTTGCTGAGACCTGATTGGCTAGAGGACCAATCTATCTATGGTCTAATCTAGAAGATGAACTTCCTAAGTTCTTTCGCCATGTGAATCAGAAAGATTGGGCTTTGCAGGAGCTTAACTGGTTCCATCAAGAAGACATGCAAACCAGTCCATTCATTACCAAATTTGAATCATTGTACAACAGCAGGAATTGATGGTGCACATGCTTGTGCCATACTGGAGAAGAGCATGAAGCCCTCCATCCTCACCCAGATCACTAGAGAAAAGAAGCAGCAACACATGATTGCCCCATATGTCCAAATAGTCTCTGAGATCGGATCTACTCAAGAATTGATTGGACTTATTCTCAGACGTCCAGAAAGATCCTTACCGGATAGATTCCAGATGGACACATTTCACCCCTATAGATCTCATCACCTCAATCCAAATGCAATGGATCTTAGTCACATAGATGACTCAAGGAGAAACACTGCAACACAGTTAACTGCTAGCACACAAGGTTGTTTCAATTGCAGCAATCTAGGACACTATGCCAAGAATTGTGCCAAAGGATCTATGAAGTGCAGAGAATGTACTTGGTCCCACGGACAACACAAGCACAATTGCAGTATCATGTCCGAAACAGCTCGGCAATCTAGATCTATCTCATCAATCTCACCCCATACATGACAAAGATTGTCACAAAAAGTAAATCACCATCCACTTGGTGCTTGACTCACCCCTCCCAGAAACTGTCTGCGGATGAGGTCCAATCACTCTTCAAACTCTATTCTGAGGAAGATTGATCCTGATTGATACTCTAATGTCCAGAACAGTGGTAAACTATCAGAGTCTTGCACTGTCATTGGCTAATGCCCAGAACAGCAGTAAACTACCTGATCATGACTCACTCATTGGCTATTGCCCGGAATGGCAATAAACTATCAGGTCTTGAACCTTATCTAACTCAGATAACCCCTATGGTCCGGAATGACCATAATCTACCACAATTTCACCAAATTTTTCTTATGGGATTTGTCGGGACGTCAAATCATAAAAAGGGGATAGGTACTGGGCATGCATCAGAGTAAATGCACATAATTGCTGCCTCCCCTGCCTTTTTCCTTTTCTTTCCTTGCTTACATTCACTTGAAGTGGATGCTCGGAGCTAAGTCGCGGAACCACGTCTTTATCCTGTTACACTTCTTGACCGGAAAGGCCCACGAGTTTTATATCTGTGAGGTATCTGATAATCCATATTCATGGAATCTGCACGACTTCTTCCTGGAACTGTTTAACTACTGCTTCCCAATTGATTATCATACAAAGCAGTGTGAAAAACTGAAACGTACCTTTCAAAACAACAGTACTGTTCATAGCTTTGTATCCAAGCTTCACGAGCTATGGAACTTGATAGGTAACATCAGTGAGCGAGATCAAGTAACGAAGCTATGATCTGGACTAAACTTATATATCCAAACTGAGTTATGGAAGGACAAATTGAACCCAGAGCAATCTACCCTTAGAGAAGTGATTGCTGTGGTGGAAGTTATCAAGATCACACACTCCGTTGGCTCACGATATGACCTATCCCAGAGGGTCCTCAAAAGAACCAAAAATGGGACTAACCAGTCAGAGAGATGGGAGAAATCCACTCACTCCTTTAAGCCCAGACCTAGTCGAGTTAGAATGATAAACACCCGAGCCCCTCAAGAGCGAGTGAAACAAGGACAATTCCCTTGCAGAGCCCAGTTCGAGCCATGATGTAAGTGACCACCTTTGCAACACGTCACTCGAAACAGACCAGCTTGACCTGGAAGAAAGGTTACTGACGGGAATCAGATCAGTAAGGATGAACATGACCGACAAGCAGCCAAAGGATTGTGCTTCAAGTGTGGGGGTCCTGGTCATAGAGCAGATACAGTAGATGTCCTCTAGGCCAAGCCGTCGAAGGAAGGAACTCCTCGAAACCTCCTGGCATGGTGTCAGCTAGTAGTGTGCTATTGGATGGTATTCTACCTGACATGTGTGTATTGGTTCAAATGACCAAACAGAACAACACTTTGATGATCTGTTTGATGAATCTTGAGCCTGAATGCAGCCAAGACACATCTGAAGAAGAAGACTTACCCGGATTACTCGAGGTCACTGATTCTAAAGAAGAGGGATTTTCCCCTATTGGAGAAATACCTATTGTAAGCTTAGATCAGGACAAGTGGGAGGATCCTGAGCCTATCAAAGAACTGCCCAATAGAATGGGCAATCCACTCGCACAACATGCCGAGGTTGTGCTCTTAAAAGGGAGACCATACCCAGGGGATGCCCTGTTACACACGGCAGATGAATCCCCGACTCGATTCTCAGTGAAACAATTGAATAAAACACACCATTAGATCCTGGATAGAGGCAGACATTTGGACCAAGCC